>CAKAOI010049336.1:0-22193 GCA_916701655.1 Sebastiscus albofasciatus
GACTAAAGTTGAATTTGAGACACGTGCCAGTTGTGAAATGCACTCTAGGCACAATCTGGATACAAGACACTGATCCAAGACGGGGCCTTTAGGAAATCAGGAGTCTAGCCCAACTGGCCAACAGCAAGCTACTTATCAGGAAAAGTGATGATAAAATGCAGCCTACAAAAATGTCACTAATACTGTGTGTTAAGATGGATAATGCAGTCAGGTGGAATAACAGTGGCAGAAAAGAAAATATATGTAAATGGAAAAAACTACACACACATGACTCTGTGGTAGTTGTTGGTTAAGAAGCAATGAGCTAGCTGGCTAACAGGACAGTTGAAAAACAGCTAAATTAGCACAGTGGCAACAAATGAGTGGAAAGACACCAATGGATACAGTAAATGCCATTGTGGTGAACACTGGTGCGGACTCAACAAACAACAAACGCAAACAAATCACAAAAGTGCTCTCTTGGATGCCTCTAGGGTAGATAAAACATGATAAAGTCCCTTGGGCGCCCTTCCAGCAAAGAATATGTGACAAAGCACCCTCTAGGGTGCCCTTCAAGTAGAGAAAAAACAAAGAAGTGCCCTCTAGGGTGCCCTTCCAGTGGGGAAAGTGTAATTGAGCACCCTCTAGGGTGCCCTTCCAGTAGAGAAAACGTGAAGAAGTGCCCTCTAGGGTGCCCTTACAGTAGAGAAAACATGAAGAAGTGTCCTGGGTGCCCTTCCAGGGGAGAAAACATGATGAAGTGCCCTCTAGGGTGGCTGTAAAATTAAGAAAACATGATGCAGTGCCACCTAGGCTGCCCTACATGCTAGAAGACTTTCTGTGCGCTGGTGCCCCACTGCATGAATCTGGTAGTGAATACAGAATAATGCCATATAGTGGCATATTTTCGGGTGGTTCTCATATTTCATGAATTTTATGATTGTTGCTCATTGTTTGCTTCATTTCAACTATTGGTTGTGCTCATGAAGTCTGCATAGTTGGCTTCTTTGTAGATCATGCGTCACCGAGTTAGGGTAATTCCAACATGCTGTGTCACGATGGAATTACATTTTAGTCAAACAACTTTACTGTAAGTGCTTAAATTCTCACTGACATCAATATTTCTGGTCAAATCAATTATCTTTAAGACCATTAAATCACGTGACATAACAGATATAAGCCTTGGTTGTGGTAGACGAGCCTCAGGGTAATATAAATGTCTGCAGTCAAGCGTCATTATTCCTTCTTTTTTGAGCTAACAGACACTTCATCTTGAGTAAAATCAGCTTACCCTTATTGCCCTCTTGTGCCTTTTAAAACACACTGACGGGGCTTAAAGAGCTCACCTCTTCACACACACTGACTCAAACCTGCAACCTGTCTGTGTCTTCCAGGTGTAATTGGCTTCCTGACTGCAGCTCTGGACCCATCAAGAGTTCCAAAGAGGAAGACGGATGAGACCACAGAGTCTACCTGAGAATGCTACCTGTCCCTCCGCCTCGCCATGTCACCCTAGGAAAACTGCTAACCCGTCCCCTTCCACAAATCCTCTTTTTGCCTTTGTTATTTTCCATATCCCACTGAGTTTGTGATCCCTCTCTACACCCAGCTGAAGTCCTAGTGATATGACTAAAAGAGCCTTTATTTTGGACATGTTGTTTTTTCCTCTCAATGCTGCCAGCCACCAAGGCTATGGTGGGAAGCGTCATTATACTTCTCAGCAGGTTGCTAATCACTGTCTGCTGTGGCTCTTGGGACTAGTGCTACACCTCACCCTTTCCTCGTGTCAACGGGTTGACCTGAAACACCCCATAGTGTCCACTGGCTATGGAAAGATACGTGGCATCAGGAAGGAGCTCAACAATGAGATCTTGGGCCCCGTGGAACAGTACCTAGGTGTGCCGTATGCCACCGCGCCTGTCGGCGAGCGCCGCTTCCAGCCTCCCGAAGCTCCGGGCTCCTGGCAAGAGATTCGCAACGCCACCCATTTTGCGCCAGTGTGTCCCCAGAATGTGCACGGGGTTTTACCTGAGATCATGCTACCGGTGTGGTTCACGGACAACCTGGATGCCGCAGCGACCTATGTTCAGAACCAGAGCGAGGACTGCCTTTACCTCAACATCTACGTACCCACTGAAGACGGTGAGTGAGACAAAACTCTCATATACTAGATATTAGTAGGTAGTTAGTCTTGGCCTGTTCGACTGTGCATTTAGAGCGGGTCAGAAAAAGGTGAGAGTAAGAGTGAAATCCCAGGTCTGCCTGAAAAGATTAGTTGTTGTCACAACTGTTTCAGAGTGAAAGAACAGCTTGTACTTTTCTAATCATTTTCATATTTCATATTTGTGTCAGTGCTCCAGGACTCCCTGGAATAGTGTCATTCTGATCAGTTAGCCAGGATTAAATTCAGTGGAAGAAGAGCTCTTAACGTGAGCCAAAAGACACCCGAGAGATTACCGAATATATTCTCTGATAATCTCCTGTTTTGTTTTTTTTCATTTTCTCAATTAATATCAGTTTCTCAGTTGCTATTGGTCTAATCGGTTTCTAGATGTACATACTGCAGAAAACTCATATATGCAATCTTTCATGCACTAATACTCTGTCAAGCAATTAGATACACTTTTATTTTCTTATATTTAATTAATTTGTATCAAATATTCAAAATGTATACAGAGCATGCTCTACTAACTAGCTGCTTTTTGTACAAATTTGCGACACAGTGACATGCTGTGTTTTAGCTTGACTAACACTAATTTGCTTAAACCATGCATGAATATTAAACCTTCATAATACTAATTGTGTTAACTCGCCAACATTAACCTTTTGCATGAGCAATGCAGAGGAAGTCGCATGTGTTTTAAGTGACTGAACAAAGTGAACCACTGATGTAGTAAATCACACATTGATTCACTGACACCATGAACATGTTGTTACCTCAACCAGTAGAAGAGGCAAATCTCTCCCAACAAGTTATTCACAGACACACAAGTCCCTAAGAACGTTTTCAGAAAATTGTGACGGCGCTGTGTTCTTTTATTCTGTTGTCTCTGTTGTCTCTATTAATTTCTTGTGTTCCATCACATTACTTAATTTATAATACAGTCATTGTTGTCTAGAAAGCCCTATAGTAACTAGTTAGTATTACCAACGCTAACATAACTATAACAGAGCAGTTGACCGTTTAATGGTCCACTGGCTGATTTTGGTCAATGAGTAAGCAGAAGAAAGCAAAATCTTTTCTCAACTTTGTTTCATCTGTTTTGTACTTGTCAGTAGCCTTGCTACTGGTATAGCTCGTCTATTTCCACTGTAGGAAGGTTAAAACACACACTTGCATAACATAACTGTCCTTGGAAAATGTGTTTCTATAGCAAAGAAAAAAAACATGGTAAATATTCTTTATCAATCTGTCACATTCCTTCCTTCTTTCACCTGTATTTAGTTTTGACAAACCAGGGACTTACACTGGAATTTTAATGCAATCAAAACAATTTATAAACGTAAAAACAAAGTAAGAGAAGGAAACTGAAAAAATACTCTTATGGTAACACAACCACCTGCCATTACGACATTTAAGAATCCTTTAAATGTAAGTTTCCAATGTGTATATACAGTATTACAGTTCCATTATGTCCAGAGAAAGAGACCCTTGCCAGTTGTAGGGATCCATTTGAGAATATAAAAGGCATGTTTACTTTATCTTTTCAGTCAGCTGAAGGACTAACATTCACATTGACATGCATTGCAATATTGTTAAATACTAGACCATTTTTGTCAGTATTCACATGCCAGTTACATAGTTTGACTGGAATGAGGCTTTCATATTTACTCTTGAGGTTTGTATTGCATGAATGCTTCACTGTGGATACTGTGGTTGGGCTTGGAATGCTGTTGTAGCAGCTAGGTCAGGAGAAATTATAACAAATACAATACATTGCCAAAGGCGGCCTTGTTTAGGCCTCCTGGGGTAAAATTAGCCAAAAACTGAAAATCACTATAAGGCAAAACCTCCACCTCTTCATGGGCTACCTGGGTCTACTTCTTGCATTAATGATCCAGTGGAGAGCGTTTGAGAAAGCAGATGGGCAGGTAAAAGAACACAGGATCAAAGTGTAAGTTTGGAGGCAACGCATATGCTACTGATGATAGTAAAGCAAGGCTAATGATAAAATGTTAAAAAGTCTGTGATTAATGGGCTCACCTGAGAGTTGCGTGAGAGTATGCAAGAAAACATGTTTATTTAGTGCTGCTCTTACACTGTATGAAGTCTAACTCTAGGATTAGTCTAGAGTGGTGCACAGCATTGTTGTAGTTTGACAGTAAAGCTGAAACCATAACCTATAGGGTTGGGACGATACACCCATCTCCCGATTCGATGTTATCACGATACTTGGGTGCCGATTCGATATGTATCGCGATTTTTAACTATTGCGATTTTACAAGTATTGCGATTTATTGCGATTTTTGTTAACTTTTTTAACACTAGACCATGGGAAAAAGTTAAATCATACACTTCTAGGGACTTTAACTTTGGAAAACATCTAAATTAATACAGTAAGAATGTTTGATTTTCAGCGTGTATGTAGTCAGAGATGTTCTGAAGTCAAATATATCAGTCATTGTCAGGCATTATTTATTAAATATTTCCAGCAACCCCAAAATCATAATAATTCATAAGGGACATGTAATGTTTTATACTTCTGATGAATATAATCTAATAAATCTTATTTCCATGTATTTTGTATATACAGTTCCCTTTGTTAACACCTTATTTTGAAAACCGGACGTAGACACATGTGTATACTTTCGTTAACTTCGCCAAGTCCGTCTCTAGCTCTCCCGTCAGCTCCGTTCTCTTTATACATCCATGGTCAGCTCAATCGGGGCCGTTTGAATGCATCTAACATAAATGTCAGTATATGGGTGCTCTACAGTTGTAGCGTTGGCCCATTTGACCACGGAGATGCAAGTGAAGGCTGGCTTGACCGCACGTTACCACAATATGATAACATTACCTGTCTATGACAGAGTAAGCATGCAGCTTTAGCCATCATGTCTAGCTCTGCTTTTTCTGGCAATGTGTGAAAACCAAAGTGTTTCCATACTTTACTGTATGTGTAGTGTTTACCGCGTTGGATTTAAAATGTGAGGGTGCAGGTCGTATCCACGCGGACCCTCCGCCGTTGTCTTTTTTGTACGGAACGGATATGACGTCACGTTACTTAGACTATAACAATAAAAGCGGTAACTTCCTTCTCCTTCGCATAGACTCAAATGAAGCAGATATATCAATTCTGGCATTAAAAAAAAATCAATTTCAAACTCTTAAAAAAACAAAACATGATACATAGGTGAATCTGTTTTTTTCCCACCACTAATAACCTACTTAGCTAGATTGTGTAGTGTTGCATATTATTAATTTGTTGATGAATGCTCTATGGTCCAACAAAAAGATAGAAACGGATTCATTTCTAGTTGGAAATATCAAGTATTACTGCAGTATAAAGTGAGATCAGAGCACCAGAGATGCTGTGAAAAAGAAATTAGAAACAGGGATTGGGGGAAAAATGGATTGTCAAGTCATTTGAACTCCTCTTAACAAAGGAAAGTGTACGCACATGGGTAGAAAGAGAGCTATGCGTGTACACCACATGTCACATACTCACCGAGAGGCTGATGTAGAGTCTCCTGTGTTATTCCCAGGGGACAAGGTGTGCAAATGAGTGAGACTGATTTAACATGTAGCCCTGTCTGCTTGTCAGAATCTGTCACTTATTGTCAGGGGTCACTGCTTACACAAGGCTGATGCTGTCCCCAAGGATATGTTTTGCCCTGTGTGTGAGAGAGAAATAGACACTGAAGGAGACTAAAGTGCCCCTGAAATCAAACACACCACATTTTTACATGTAACCGCATGCTGTCACAAGCTCACAAATAGTTTACATGGTGTTGGACTTGTGATGTCAGAAGTACCAGCTTTAGAGGAAAGAAATCCATAGTCATTCTTTTATTAAAGGGAAAATTTGCTACCCTTTATGTGAATGTCCAATCAGTGCTGATGGTAAATGTAGTCCACTGAAGAAATAAATTCCCCAGTGCGTGCTATATTGATGAGAAAACTGATATTTCCTGCTGCGGAGCCATGCCGCGGCTGTTCCTAAATGGACCAGGGTGCATTGCATACGAGCGGCAACTTCATTACGTCTGATAAATAAACAAAATAAACTCACAAAATGTCAATAAAGGAAATATTCTTACACCTAAACAGAAAAATACAACCGTACACCTTCTGAATTTAAGTTTCTCTTTTACACCGAACTACGACGGGCTTAATTGCCGTGTTAACTCATCATAACCACACTTTAAAATTCACCAAAGCCATTAGTCTGTTAGTCTTCATCAGCAACTCTGGTTTGGTTGAAATAAATCCTTAATTTACTGAATAAGATGTGAAAATGTGCCGGCTTGTTGCCGGCTTTCGCTCCTTCTTCGGAGGCAGACTATTAAATTAGCAAAAATACAATGACAAATTTGCCCCAAAATTGCCCTGCTGGTCTTGGTTGTCTTTTCCAGTTTATCTTCGGGATCCTGAAAAAGGTCTCATGCACATGGCTCCGTCTCTCTGAGTTGTCATCGGCGACAGCATCCAACAAAAACTGTCCACGCTGGCATTCATTACAGCAGAATGATCCTGATGGCATCGGAGGGCAGTTTGAGAAAAGGCTCCACCAGTCGGTGTTAGCTCTCGGCAGCTCAGGTTCTGGAGGGACCCCGCCGGCCATATTCTCCCCGCTGATGCAGCAGCCTCAAGCGGCCTCTCTCTGGCTGAATAAGACAGAATATCCAAATCATTCTGTAAAATATACACTGTAAAAGACCCTCGTCCATAACATCCTCTGCACTCATATTTTGGGATGCCATTTTCACTGTTGGAAACGTAACACAAGCAACGAGCACAAGGGGAGTTTTGAGCGGCATTGCGCCCCACAGCTACCAAAGCTGAAGTAGCACTCTGTAGCACTCTTCTTTCTTCATCATCACTGACGTCACTGGAAGAAGGAATAACAATAGATTTGTATGCCTCCATGCCGGCGAAACCTGTGGCCGTAGTAGGCATTATGTTTCCGGGTTGCCCGTCCATCCTTATGCACGTACGTCTGTCCCAGTCTCGTGAACAGGATATCTCAGGAACGCCCAGAGAGAATTTCTTCAGATTTGGCAGAAACGTCCATTTGGACTCAAGGATAAACTAATTTGATTTTGGTGATCAAAGGTCAAAGGTGAAGGTCACCGTAACATTACGTCCATCCCATTCTCTAGATATCTCAGGAATGCCTTCGGCTGATTTCTTCCAATTTGGCACAAATGTCCACTAAAGGATGAACTGATTAGATTTCGGTGGTCAAAGGTCACTGTGACCTCACAAAACATGTTTTTTTGCCATAAATCAAGAATTCATATGCTAATTATGACAATTTCACACAAATGTCTAACAGGATAAAATGATGAAGCGGTGCCATTTTGGACAGACATGGATGTAAACTGCAACTTGACTGGTTGGCGGAGGCATACAACCACGAGTTGGTAATTCTGGTTTAGTGAAGTTTTTCAATCACTGTAGGATGGATTGCCATGAAATGCTGTACAGACATTCATGGTTCCCTTATGATGTATCATGTCAGTCATTGTATTCCTTGACTTTTCCTTTAGTGCCACAATAAGGGGACTTTTATAGTTTTAAGTGAGATTTCTTAACAACTATAGGATGTGTATGCGATGAGATTTCCTACAGAGATCCATGCCCTTCTTGGGATTATTTATGATAACTTTGGTGGTCTCTGACTTTTAATTTAACACCGTCAAAACTTTGAATTGTCTCACAATCTGAGGTTGTCAAAATTAAATTTGCTCATGTATAATTAAAATCATGATAACGCACTTACTGGATAATTTATATGTGTATAGGTTGGTATATAAAACTATTTAAAAAATATACACTTTTTTGCTACTTAGTAGCAAAATCTAACAATATACTCTGCTTCAATCCATATTTGTTGGCGTTTAGCCTTTCAAAACCAACATTTTCACTGCTGTCAGAAACTATTTGCTCTCCTGCTTGACACACACAAACGCAGGCCCGCACCTGTATTAATGGAGCGATCTAGCAGCAATCTAAGAACACCATCATTTATTTCACAACAATAACAAAAAACTATTTTGGCTCTAATTTTATTATAGTAAATTAAAGTCATTCCAAAAAAAAGATCATACCATGTATCTGCACTCGCTTGGCGAATCCATCAAGACGTCATCATTTTATTTGCGTTGACAAAACTGAGGACTTCCGTTCATTAAATAAAGTTGATTTAATAAAAAAACAAGACTAACTCATTTAATACACTGAATTACTTTATTCAAATTGGGGATTTTGTTTGAAGATTTCTAAGATTCGGTTGGCTTCAAGGAAAATAGGTTGGGATCCACTGAGTTGCATTGCCACTCATGGCGAATGTAGGTAGGTGGTTCAAAATGAATTGGCAGCACAAAATCATTTTGCCTGGATCAAAATGTTTTGGTGCCAAATCTGGCCTGCACAACTTGATTTTGACACATTTATTCTCACAACATTATGTATTATCTTCCCATTCTACCTTAAGCCGTACCCCCTGTATCTGTTTCAGACTCTCCCTGAACATGTTCTCTGAGTTATTCTTTGGACAAAAGAAAATTCACAGCTCTCTTTTCTTTCTGCATCTGTTCACCCCTCCTGCTCTCTCCTCCCTGAAATCATTCCTGCCTCTTTTCCTCTCTCCTCTCTCCTCTCCTCCATCTTTATGCAGATGGTGGTAGAAGGGGTCACTGTTCTGAATGCAAATGAGCTTCGTGCCCTTCCCCACCAGGCCACTATGTAGCCTGCTACTTCTTCAACTCAAATTAAATCCAAATAACTCCTTCGAATAATGTAAATAACACAAATGTTCTTGCGGATTGAACAGTGAGTTTTACTCTCTCCCATTATCTCTCTCTCTTGCTCCCTAACGCCTTCTACAGTGTTCTAGCCTAACTCTCCTGTGTGGCCAGGCTGCTAGGCAAGAGCACTGTCTCACTGCATTCCTGTTTCCTCAAGACACTCTTCAGCCATGGGCCCCAAGATCCTTCATTTTTACTGCCGCTAGAGCAGCCATTTACCGTGCTCTTTATTAAAAACCATATTTCAGGAGGCAGGACAGTGGAGGCAAGGATGGAGCCGGATGCTGGGGGCACAGTAGAGGAGATGGAGAGCAGAAGGACGGGACTGCATGTGCTGGAAGCTGCCGCCTGGATGCAGGGGGGTTGAACCGAAGCCGTGTCTGACACCTTGTCAAGCAGACAGGCCACCATAGACATGACATACTGCAGCTTCATCCCGTTTACCGCACTGAGGAAATGGAGAGGGACGGGAGACAGCTTGCGCTCTGGCCACTAGCTCACTGAACCGAACAGAAATGCTGTTGACTGAGAGATGGAGCTGCATTAGGTCAAACAGTACTGGGACAGCCCAAGCCAAATGCTCCAGCGTAGGCCAATGCATTTCTGTGACCAGTGGCCCATTACATCATGTGACAGTCACCCTACCGGCAGGCTTCTCTACTGAGGCAGAAGGGAAAGATGTTTTTAAAAAAGTGTGTGTGTGTTTCCCTTTGGCTACATCCTACTCTTTGTCTTGTCTAATCCATCCTAGTATTTCTTCAAAAGCTGGAAGTTTGTTGTCAGAAGTTTAAGACCTTGATGCTGCCACAAGCATTTCTTTCAAAGTAAATCACCCAAACAAAAACATGTGATCTTGCCATGACAAGATCACCATGACATTTGGTACACACATTCATGTTCCCCTCAGAATTAATTATGTATAATATAACATAACTTTGGTGATGCCCTGACTTTTTATCTAGAGACGTCATCTGGTCCAAATTTTAATTTGTCCAATGCTTTGGTTTCAGGCTGGTTTCATACACCGTTCATAGCTATACCTACGAAAAGTGATGGAGCAGGAGACCAGTGTTCGCGTCCCGTATGAAACAAGAAGTCAACATTGATTTATTTGTCACATAAATTATGTACTTAAGTAACACCACTTCCGGAGCTAATTTAAGCCAAACCACAATGTTTTCCTAAGCCTTAAAATGTAGTTTTGTTGCCTAATCCTAACCAAGTCAATATTTTCCTAAACCTAACTAAGTAGTTTTGTTGCCTAATCCTAACCAAGTCAATCTATTCCTAAACTTAACTGAGTAGTTTTGTTTTCTAATCTTAACCAGGTCGATATTTTCCTAAACCTAACTAAGTCGTTTTGTTGCCTAAACCTAAGGAAATTGTTTCCTGTGAAGACGGAGGTTCATTTTGAAAAAACTGTATGCAAGTAACAAACAGAAATTGACACGTGTTGCTGGACATTAGTAGGAAAACTAACGAAAAAGGAGGAATGATTTATTCATAAGATATCATACGAAACATTGTATGAGAATACGTTGTTGGTTTATAAGCATACTTATAAAACTAATGGCATTCCCATGAACCTCAGCTGTACTTTGTGTTTGTGCTAATTAGCTATTGTCAGCATGCTAACATGCGAAACTAAGATGGTGAACGTGGCAAACATTACTGTCTACCTGCTAAACATTCGTACTCTTGCATTGTCATTGTTAGCATGTTAGCATGCTGATGTTAGCATTTAGCTCCAAGCACTGCTGTGTCTAAGTACACCTTCACAGAGCCGCTAGCATGGCTGTCGACTCTTAGTCTTGCTCATCTGTTGATCTGACAAAAATAAGACTTCACTTTGGGTTCTGGAAAACTGTGATGTGGCATCTCCATTATTTTATAAACTAAACAATCAAAAAAATGAAATCAACAGATTATTTGATATTAAAAAATAGTCCTAAACACAACAGAACTTCTTTTTTTGTCATTTTCTCCGTTTTTTAGTTTTAAACTTCGGTTTAGTTGAGGCGCCCTCGGGAGGTCTTAAGATGAACTCTGATCATCCGTTACATAGTGCGACTGTGTGTTTGAGCGGAGCTTATCCTCGCGTATAAGTTAACTCTTTATTAGGCATTAGAGAACGAATGAAATCAGAGTAGTCTCCATTAAGCGGCGAGGTGTGGTTTTAGAGTGGTGCTAAGTAGTGCGGGAGTGCTGACAAGATGGAGGACTTATGTGCCTTTTTATCCATTACCGGTCTGTGTACCTGTCTGCTCTGTAGCCCAGGACCAACTATACTGTACCATCTCCATCCATGACAGGAAGTGCTCTCCGGATCAGGCGCCTGTATGGTGGTGCTCGCAGGATGCAGCAAATCCATTCAGCATTGATCCTTTTTCCATTTAGGCGGAAGATAAACATTTTATATCAGGAAACCATATTCACATAGAGGGATGGGGGAAAATGCAGCATTATAACGGTGGAGTGCAGTGATGCTCTGTGTCTCCTTTTGTCAATAGCACTGTGAAAAGGGTATATGGCGTCACTTCGCTGCGAGGTTTCCAGCGGAATGGCTGAGTGATAAACCCCTTAGCAACCCAATGTATTCCATAAAATGAGAGGCTGCAACGCCTCCCCACCGGAGAGCAGGGAATGTGCTGCCGGGTGGGTTCGAGGAGGACAGCAATAGATGATAAGGACACTTTTAACATGTGTAGCGCGTGGACATTCAATGTGTGTGTGTGTGTGTGTGTGTGTGTGTGAACGTGAGCGTGTTTTAATGGCTTTCCCTGAGATGTGCGTATGTAGACAGTGACTGAGAACGACACAAAACGCAGCGGTAATTGCGGGCTGATGGAAGGCTCCGCTGACAGAAACCAAGAAAAAAAAACTAACTAATGGGATCCTTATCAGTTGAGACTTACAGAGGTTGACGCGCCAGGGCGTTGGTTGGTCACTGTGATAAATGCTTGTTATTGGCTGTGCCCTATGGAGCATTTAACTGGCGTTACCATTAAAGCTTAATGTGGGCCTCCTCTTTGACCTGGGTGCAGGGGAATCCTGTCAGAAGCCTTTTGTAAGCGGTGTAAATATCAAAAACAGCTCTTAGCTTTGCTAATTTGCTAGGAAAAAGTCACATTTCAGCCTATATGCCAGCATTTCTCCATGCACTACCTGGTCACGTGTATTCAGGATGTGTATCTGTCCCTGCCCTTGTGTGTCTTAGTGTAATGTTTTGACAGTCGAGTCTCTATGGATCGTGTGGGCACTTTTTGCCCCCAGGACTGCAACGCCGTCCTGAGCCGGAGCAGGATTCAGAGAATCTTGGCATTCCTTCGCCTTTTCTGACCCTAAAAGAGTGATGGCTTGATTCTTGCTCATTGATTTTTCTTTACAAAGCAGCGGTGTGTCAAGACCGATAGGGAGAAGGGTTTAGGAGAAGTGGCCTCTGGGGTCATTTCGAGGCAGTGCGTGACTAGATCCTAAGCAGTTAAAATAGATGAGTTTGGGGGTTATCTTTTGAGGAAGCAGTGTGTAAACCTTGTAAACATTTTGTCTTCAGCTGCATAGCCGCTGAAACGCAACAGAGCATTTCTCTTTTAATCTTCTCTTGTTTTCCTGCAAATGCAATGTTTTTGAATTTTGTCTTTTGTCCCCCCCCCCTTCCCTTTTTCTCTGAACCTTAGGTCCGCTCACAAAAAAACAAGATGAGTCTACACTGAACAGACCAAGGGATGAAGGTATTTTAATTGCATGTTTTTTTTTCTTCCTCGTGCTCCATTTTTCCAGCTCTGTGGGGGATGTTGTGTTTGTATCTGTATTAATAATCACCTTATGCCTTGTTCACTCTACACCACTTTAGCCCTGATTTTCCGCTCCCCGACACGAGCCCCAGATCAGAGGCAAATCGGTGTTGGCTCACCGCTCGCGCATTGGCGCTTGAGCGTCATGCGTGAGCTGCTCAAAGACGTGACCCGAGAGGCTTGCTGACGCGAGCCGATGCCTCGCGGACGGGTTCCAGATATCTAGCATGCTAGATGGGAAATGTGGGCCGTCCCTGTCGCTGCCATGGTCGCTACGATACTCAGGGCACTTCCTGCACGCCTGTGGCATTTTGCACTGCATGAATTAGCCTAGTGGCTAGCAGACTTTATTTAGTTAGTCCTAAGTTAGTCCTTACTCATAGCTCTTCTACTCTTACATGGTTTAACATCAAGTCACTGCATCTCCCGACAGAACAACACCACGGTTGAATTTCAACCTATATGTTTTTCTGCTCAACATTGTTGAATCAGAGCAGCTGATATTCAGTTCTCTTTTTAAAGAAGAATTTGAAAGCGTAAATGACAGTTGTCAGGGCATAAAACCAATGATCTGTTGATCTTTACGAATCAAGACTCCATAGTCTAACAATGGCATGTTTAAATGGAAAATTTAATCGAATCGTGACTTTAAAATTGAACGTTAAATCAAATCGTGGATTTGGAGAATCGTGACACCCCTAATAAATAGTAAAAAAGAGTGTGGAAACAGGCTATTTTGTGAACACATATCCCAACAACAACATCAGCAACATGTCTCACGTCGCGTATGGTATCAAGTCATTTATCATGCATTTCTCGCGTGCATTTTCGTAGCAAAAAACGTAGTTTGGAGACCTCATCGGGGATTCCTGCCAGTGAAAGATCCTGTAGTGTGTGACACTCTGTCGCCGGTCAGTCATGTAGTGTGAAAACCACAACAACCTCCCGATTACAAGACAGAAAGTTGCGTAGTGTGAACAGTACTGTGATCTGACGACTTTGAAAGTCGTGTAACTTAGCTTTAGACTCATCACTCCATGTCCATTGTTAACTGCTTTTGTTAGCACACAAATCTGCCATTTCTTCTCACAGGCACACGGTTAGCTAAAATGCACAAAGAGCTACATATAAAGTAGTTGTTCTTCATCCCCCCCTGTCAAAAATGCTGCTTTTTGGGTGCTCACACGGGGAGCTAATTTACTTTCCTTTCTCGGTTGCTATGTGGTTGATCAACCGCACGCTGATGTTCTGACTATCCTGTGTGATGCATCACTGAAAATCAATACTCACTCCTTTTTCACCGGTGCTTTTTATTCTTCTACTAAACTCCTTATGAAATGGTCTGCTGAATTATTGTCCTTCATAATGTTATTGGGCTTTCTCCAGTCCTTCATTTTCAGAGAAGTTAAAAAAAAAACTGGAGGCCCATTTCTGCTACTGCTGTACATTTTCAAGTTCACTGCAGCCGAATGGAGACACTACTCTTTACCGATGCAGCCAAAAAATCTACGCAGACGACGCGTGCATCCGTTTCTGCACACGTGCCCAGACATACTGTACATTACATAGCATTATGCACACACAGAGTGCATTACATTTCCATTTGTGCATTGTGTGCCTACTCGAGCGCGGTGCATGTGCAAATGTACGCCTGAGTGCATGTGCTCTAATTTGTGCCAATGTGTGTGGCTGCTTTTTCTTTTCTTTTTTTTTTTTTGTATTTTGGGCTCCGTGCTATTTGGGTATTGAATTCTCTCTCCCTTGCATCTCTAATTGCCATGGTTTAAAAAGAGACAGATGTAGCTAATCCAATTGTGTGGTTTCTTAACGGTGAAAACAGAAGGAAGGATTCATGCAGGATTGCCTGGGAGAGGAGCAGAATGATAGAATAGAGATGAAAGAAAAGGGAAAAGCTGAGCACTGCGAGAGCACAGGGGAGGGCAATGAGGGGGAGAGAAGGGGAAAAAAATAGTCATAATGAAGACAAGTGCATGATGAAATGACATTTACAAAGCTTTGAAAGTGAGAGAGATGTGGAGAAAGAGAGATTGAGAGGGTGGATGAGTAGGAGACCGGCGGAGCTTGACATTTATGCCGACACCTGACGGATCTTGACAGGATCAGCAGGGCTCGGGTGTAGGGCTGAATTCCTCGCTTGTAATTGCTCAGGTATGGATTGGACACATGGCTCCCAAACATTGTTGGAAAATACTATTATTAGCATCTTGTTTTTTGAAAGTTATTTGCAGAGAGAGACTGCGCTGCTCGGGCGTGGGTTTGGATGCAAAACATATTCAAGTGCTGAGTCAGGCTGAAACTTTTACGCCCAAATCAATTGAGATTTCCATAAGAGAATGAATGAGAGAGGAGCAGAATAATGGAAAAGCAGAAAGTAGGCAGTTTCTATTTGGGAGGTAAGACATTACATTGAGAATAGATGTGAGGGGGTGGGGGGTGGATATTGAGGAGGATAGTATCAGGTTAGGTAGAAGAGGAGTGAATAATGTGCCAGTGTTTTGGAGGCAGGCAGGAAAGACACTGAGCTCCTTGTTGGCCGTGTAGGCCTCGGATTTGGCCTGAGTGAAACACTTTCACCCTGCGACCCTGCACCTCTAATTACCCCTCTGTTTGTGCTGAACCCCCTTCCAATCATTGCACCGTGTCCCTCGCTTCGACACACATCCAACTCTGTTTCCATCTTCTTCTTTTATTTCTTTGATTTCATTATACACTGTTGAACAAAAGTGATTATCTCATGCAAATGGTATCAGTTTTTTTTATTATCACCTCACCAAAATACTAGGGCTGTCAAAGTTAACGCGATAATAACGCGTTAAAGCAAATTTTTTTTTAACGCCACTAATTTCTTTAACGCATTAACGCAGCTTGCAATTTTTAGGTTGTAGCGGGCTCAGTTTTAATGCTAGAGTGAAACTAGAAAAGGAATAAGGAATCCAATGGTACCAACCATGTCATACATGTCAGGAAGGAGGTTAAATAACGCTCCAAACTGTCATGTCAAAAACTGTCATGGCCATTTTCAAAGGGGTCCCTTGACCTTTGACCTCAAGATATGGGAATGAAAATAGGTTCTGTGGATACCCACGAGTCTCCCCTTTATGATAATCACAAGCAGTTTGGGGCAAGTTATAGTCAAGTCAGCGCACTGACACACTGATAGCTGTTGTTGCCTGTTGGGCTTGAGTTTGCCATGTTATGATTTGAACATATTTTTTTATGCTAAATGCAGTACTTGTGAGGGTTTCTGGACAATATTTGCCACTGTTTTGTGTTGTTAATTGAGTTCCAGTAATACATTTATACATACATTTGCATAAAGCAGCATATTTGCCCGCTCCCATGTTGATACGAGTATTAAATACTTGACAGATCTCCCTTTAAGGTACATTTTGATCAGATAAAAAATGTGTGATTAATTTGCTATTAATCATGATTAGCTACAGACAATCATGTGATAAATAAAATTAATACAAATAAATTGATACAAAACGCCTATACCACGTGTCCCATTTTTTAAAAATCATATAAACCAGACACATACTAATTTTAAGCTTCCCCGATGAAAGCCTAAAGCTTCCAAAATGTTGTCAGAATAAAGTGCGTACAAGTGATGAGATATAGACTGCTAGAAGTTTTCTTCTTTTACACCCACTTGGACCTTTTCCAATCCACCTTTCATTAAGGCATTGTAGGTATGCATGAGCTTTTTATCTTTTATTCCAAAATGAATGGACTTTTTATTTCCATTTAGTTTTTTTTTGGCTTACTCCTAGCCTCTATTGGGCTTAGCAAATATTTCAGCTATAACTTCGGTGGTTCTGACTTATTAGGAAAAAAAAAATCTTTTCACTCCACAGTATGATAATTTACAAAAAGTGAAACAAAAAGAGTCTAAGATCACAGTTGTTAAATGCTAACATAATTGGTTAATCTATTATAGTTAAAGTTGCAAGCTGCTTGATTTTTATTGTTCAGTACAGCAATAGAATTTAACTTGGCCAAAAGAAAGACACTATCATGGTTCAGCCTCTTAGGGAAAAAAAATGAAGCCTCAATGAAAGCCTCAAGGTGAAAATAAATGTTCTGCTCAAGGCTAGTGTAGCAGAGTCTAGCTCCTTATTAAAGGCACAATCTCTGATCCAAATGTAAACAGCAGAGTAGAAACTCTCCTGTCATTATTCAACTCAACTTTATTTATATAGCACTTTACACACAATACAGTTTATCCAATGTGCTTCACAGCACACAAAGAGAAAAACAAAAACTACCAAATGTATTGACAGGCCACTGAAAACTAAACGACTAAAAAATTTAAAGGGGAACTCCAACGATTTTACATATCAAAGTTTGTTTGTATATATTACTGCATATGTGGGAAAAAAAGTTGTATAAAGCCTTTTGTGGCTGCAGAAGGATCTGCGTGAAGTCTGATAATATGCCTCAAGTGATGTCACTTGAGTCAGCATTGGTTAGGGTCTGAAGACTACAAGCATGGATGTATAATAAGACCTGGATACGGCGCCGCCGCTTAGCCTTGCTTCCAATTTTTTCCAGTAGCCACTGGTGTAGTAGTGGCCCTATTAGAGGGCCAGGGATGACGTACTTTTGTAGGCCAACCAGGAAGTTAGCATCACCCTGGGTTCCCTCGACAAAAAGCCAATGGGACTTTTCTATTGGGTTTTGGATTATTGCAGCACATAAGCCCTGTGGCAAACACACGATTATGATACTTACACGTTTTGTTTCCATAAGATAATCTTCACAAATGAACACCACTTTATGATTTTTGAAGAGTAAATGCAATCGCCAGAAGTAAAAAGCTAACATTAGGCTATAAACAAACTACATCACGGTCGCATGAGCGCGAGTATACACAACGAGGCTGTAAAAGTGTCGGTGTAATGATGTTTAGTAGTCTAATTTAGCCACTTGTAAGTAACCACATTTTTTAAGACACTTAAAAGCTTCAAAATTCACGAGTGGGGTATTTACTGATGTATTTTATGTTGTAGAACAAAACATTAACGTTAAATCTCTTAAGGTTGTGTTAACCACAGACCTTATTACAATAATAATACATCTAACTAAAAACCCATTCAAAAAACCCATTGACTTCCAGACGAGGGAACCGGAAGTGCTAAAATACTAACTCATTTCCAGGTTTTAGGACTCATTCCTTTAGCACTCTATAGACTACCATTGTAAAAGAGGCTTCTTTATAATTGTTGATAGGACACCTCGAACTGCAAACAAGGTCAATTGTGACTTTTTCTATTCAGAATTTTTGATCCATGGAGGTTTCGTCGAGCCAAGAAGAGCGATTTTAAAATCTGTGACATCATCACAATGGAAAGTTTATGGGCCGAGCGGGAACTCACAGGTGGGACCAGCGAGAGAAACACTATTCAGTGGGTCGCATACCCCGGAAGTAAACCCGGTAGCTCGAAAACTTTTATGGCGTATGAGCCAGGCGAGCAATTCTCATTGAAACGAATAGGCACCATCTTGGGGTCCAGTATCCAGTTCTTATAATACATCCATGAATAGAATTTTGAAAATGTAAAAAATGTGAGGGTGCGGATTTAGAAAGAAGTGAGCTTACCAGAACTCTGTAGCTCCTCATCTCTGCTTGAGGCTAGTGTATTGTGGGTAATGTAGTTATCAGACAAGGAGGAATAAAAAAGACTATATCTCCGGTTCTGTGCGAAGGCTAAATCAGTGCAGTACTCCTTTAAATATTTTTTGATATTTGACAATAAAGTTAGCATAAAACATGTTTGCATCAGTAATGTGTGTAAACACAGCAGTAAAACAGTAATACAAAAAATACTTATTGGGCCTTTAAAATGGCTGCTACATGTCATAACCTACATGTCCTTTTCTCTCAGGATTTAATTTATGGTGTGAGTGTTACTGTGAAGCCCGCTGATATGTCACTCCTCTATACTGTCCTGGTAACGCCGGGATAATTGAACTTGTTTACATATCCTCTGGGAAATCAGCCGAGCTGCAGAATACACCAGAGAAGAGCAGGAAAAAGAGCAGCACGTCAGAGTGTACGACTGAAAAATCTTTATTTTTAGCCAGTCTGCTTGTGTCATACGTTTGATCCATAAAAGATCTCGGCATGTGTGAAGCCATATGTGCCATTTTTTCCATGTTCACTTGTGTGTGTGTGTGTGTGTGTGTGTGTGTGTGTGTGTGTGTGTGTGCGACTGTGAGTGACGCACCCAAGTGCATGTGTAACCTGAGATTCAGGTGGTGATGCAGGCGGGTGTGCAAATACGTGAGTAGAATTTGTTACCACGGCAACAGGCATTCAGTGAGTCGGTGCAATGGAATGGCTGGTGCAGTTCTATTAGCAAGAAGCAGTTTCCATAGCGACTCGACATCGCAGCTGCCTATGCAAGAGTTTGTGTGTGTGTGTGTGTGTGTGTGTGTGTGTGTCTGTATGAATACGGTGTGAATCCTGTGTGAATTTGAGTGTTCATTAGCGTACCTCGCTATGTATGACTTGCTTTGTAACATTTCATGTTTTTTCATCCTTGCCATCATGTTTTTTTTCGGCGTGAACCTCCCATCCGTGTCTCTACCCCCGTCGGTTCTCTCACACTGCCCTATTTTCATCTCCTTCCTCTCTCTGTCTTACCCCCCTTTATCTCTCTTTCTCTCCTCCTATCTGCCTCTCTCTCGCTCTCTCTTGCTCTCTCTCTCTCCCCCATCTCTGAGTGCTGAAGCTCATCAGGGTAAACAGATGCTGTGGCTGTTATTTATGTTTCCACTTGGTCTGGCTTTCATACAAATTATCCACAGGCCCTGCACAGTGCAGACGCTCAGCCTAACTGGGCTGCACTGGCAGCTCTCTCAGCCTTATCCACACTCAGACACTCAGGCCATACCATAGACGGTGCAAGAGGGGGGGGTTCAGGAGGTGGTTGGGTGGGGAGGAGGGGGGAGTGGGGGAGGGCACACATAGGCTGATAGAGTGAACCATAGCAACACACTGATGGGCACAAAGACACCAATAACAGAGAGGGCATCGAAACTGGCTGCACCACTTGCACCACACATGGAGGGGAATAAGAGTTTGGGAATGTACCATCACGGCACAGGGCAGAGGAAACAGACATCACAGAATGAAATATAGAGGATAAGCCCAGTGGGGCAGGCATGAAATACTTTGTGCCGACTTAAAGGCAGTCCACTGAAAATGTTTCATACTTATTTTTTTCCTGTGAATCACTGGCAGTAGGAGGTTAGATAAGCTGCATATGCATCATAAAGTGGGTAGACTACCTGTTGCCTTTGGACACTCAATTCACCATATTCACATGGCAGCCATTTTGCTCTTACGTCACGCTCAGGGTGGGATGGATCTTTGTAATCAACATTTATCAATATCAACATTTTCCTCAGACATATTATAAAATTACGAAGAAGTACAATATATTTACTTATTATATAGGCCTACCGAAAAAATTATTTCCAAGGCCTCCGCCATTTCTGGCTTTCTATGGATTCTTCTTGTGAACATGGTAAACACGACCCCATTTGAAGGCACCACTAGTCTGACAGCTATATAGCTATGGTGAAGTGGTCCAAATATTTTACTTGTGTACCCCAGCTAAGTGTTGAAACAATTAAATGTGGGCAGATAAATCTATAAAGATCCCCAAAAGAATTCAAACAAAGGGATAGAGGAAGTGGATTGAAGATTACATCCACAATGTTGGAAGAAAGACCACCGGCACGGGGCTATTTGACATTAGCTAAGTTAAGTTGGGAAGTAGCTAACTTGCTAGCTGAAGTTGTCATAAGGAATGAGTGCCTGTGCCTGTATAATTAACTATTTTGTCAGAGGAGAACAACACCAGCCTGTAGGCCTATTAGTTTGATATATTAGTAATATAACAGCGGGCTAACGCTAGTTAACGTTAGCTAGCATTATGTGTTATTTTTCCAGCTGGTATTTGTGTTTGTCAGCTGAATTAGCCAGTGTGGCATACTGTATAACATCTTCATTTTGGTTTCAGTCAAAACATGAGTGTAGCAGCACTATCACAGTCAGGGCAAAGTCACACATTTTAAACGCTAGTTAGGAAGTTGGAGCAAAATGGCCGCCGTGTGAATATGGTGAATAGGAACTCTTAAAAGTTGTGAGTGTGTGGTTAAGAATTTTTTGACCAAAGAATGAATGAACATGAAAATAATGAACACCATTGTTTGTGTCTGTGTCGTGCAGATATTCGGGATCGTCGTAAGAAGCCAGTGATGCTGTTCATCCACGGAGGCTCCTACATGGAGGGCTCAGGGAACATGTTTGACGGCAGCGTCCTTGCTGCCTACGGAAACGTCATTGTGGTCACCATGAACTATCGGCTTGGAGTGCTCGGTAAGTTTGGTGCCCAGCACATCCTTCTGCCGTTAACAGTCACAAATGCATCTGATGTGAAGAAACTTTTTTTGACATGTGTCATGTCACCTTGACCGGTCCCTGTGTGTCAGAGAGCTGATGTATATCAAAATATGTATTTTAGAAATAGTGCTATAATGCCCATATAAAATTTGCTACATAAAAAAATAGCACTCTATCAAAAACACCAGATTAAAACCCCTCCTTTTGCAGGCTCCTGTAGTCCAAATAGTATGGAGGTCAGAATCTGCCCAAATCAAAAATAAATATATAAATGACTCAATAAATAAATAAATAAATAGGCCATTAAATGTACTAAAAAATAATATTAAAAATAAATATAGGCATTAATTAAATAAAATGTAGCATAGCTTGATATTTCTTTATTTGTTTACCTTTGTATTAATTCTCCAAATCTACTTTCAATTTCATTTTTACCTATATTTTTAATTTATTTTTAGATGTATTTATTCATTATTAAATATATGTATTTATTTATATCATAAAGAAGCAAATTAAAACAGAAATATCAATTTATTTCACATTTTATCAATGAAGTAATGCCTACATTTATTTTTAATATTATTGTTGGTACATTTAATGGCATATTTATTTATTTATTGAGTCATTTATGTATTTATTTTTTATTTTGGCAGGTTCCGTCCTTCATAACATAGGTCTTATATTGTGTTACTTCTAAACTAACATCCTAAGGCATATAGTATATATGAATGTCATATACATAGATGCTATTTGAGGTTTTGACATATCGCAGCCACTCATCTTAAATTATTTCAGCAGTGTTGACATGCTACAGCAGAAAGAGCATGTAAGGGAAAGTGCAGACAGCATGCACAAAAGAGAGACAGGTATAAATGGTGAGTATCTCATGGGAGCTACCGTATACTGTACACTACTGACAATGTCCCATCAAAGCAAAAGAAAAACTTAACTAAAGCAGATTACTTACTTTCCCAGTGTTTTAATTTGTTATTATGTTATGTTATTATATA
>CAKAOI010049336.1:28980-145847 GCA_916701655.1 Sebastiscus albofasciatus
ACCCCCGCTGTATTTCAGTCAATATTCATCTGTTTAATATGTAACATGCTATATGTATCAGCCATAGGTTTCTTGGAAAATTCAGTTTTTGTTTGTTCAATGTCTCCCAGGTTCAGACAGTTAATACAACTTTAGTTAAAAAGAGAGGTGAAAAGTACAATATAGGATGTGGAAATATAGCTTATAATATGCCAATATTAAAATTAAGTTGATGCTTTGAATGCACAGAAATGTGCACTGCCAATCAGTGGTGGAATATAACCAAGTACATTTACTCAAGTACTTTACTTAAGTACAATTTTGAGGTGCTTGTACTTTACTTGAGTATTTCCATTTCTACTTCTTTATACTTCTACTCCACCACATCTCTAGAGGGAAATATTGTACTTTTTACTCCACTACATTTATTTGACACTTTATTATATATGTATTATTATTCTATAAGAATATTGCACTTTAAAATGAGCCCTTCTGCATAATGACTACTTTTCCTTTTGATACTTTAAGTACATTTTGCTGATCATACTTCTGTACCATTACTTGTAATGGGGTGTTTTTAGACTGTGGTATTTGTACTTACTTAGGTAAGTAATGATTTGATGATTGATGCTGTAGTAGTATTCTTAAAATTACAAAACGCAGAGAAAAATGCATTCCCTTTAGCTTGTTGTACTCTGTCGAGTTGGTTTTCCCATCAAGTACAGATCAATCAATTAAAAATGATGCATCCAAAAATAATGTGCTCATGTACCCTGTTACTGACACACTAGTAAACACCATTTTGTCTGTTACTTAACACGTATAATTTATGTATATTTTATAAGCCCATGCACCTGAAGACATTTTTAGCTTAAGTCAAGTGAAACAGTGTCCACAAATACTACTTAGCCCAGTGAGTCTTGGGAATGAGTTCAAATTGTGTTGCCCGTTGTTCTCAAAAACATCCCTTTAAATCTGACATAAACAGTATTTTTAGCCATCACAGATTTTGCTGTCAATTAATTTCAGCCTGCTGCCTTCTCACAACTCTGCTGTCCCTAAATACAAATGAAACACACCTCCCACTCCCTGCACAGAGCCACAATCTTCCCACTCGGGAAGCAATCGTTAACTCTCCTTTCCTTACATTTTGCAGACAGTGCACGACTGTGATGACAGCTCGGAAAAACACAAAACATTTTTGCTTGAGTGTCATTCTGATTGTAACGAGGTTCACGTGCAAACCAAGATTTTGGAACATAAGAAACAATTTAGTACCTTTTGCATAAATGGCTACAATATGCTTCATACATTGTCTGCTGTCTGGGCCATATTGCAAGTGTGATGAATGTTATTCAGGTAAGCCAAGAACAGTTGCTTCCATAGGTAAAGTTCACATTGAGCGCTAATGACTTATAGGTATGTTGACTGAAACTGACACCAGTCTGCCTCCCGGGCTGGCAGCCAGCTGCACAGCTGGACCAATCAAATACAAGGAAAATAATGAATGCAGCTACTTTAGTCTTATTCAATGCTTGACATCTTACACACCACATACTGTAAAGTGTCAAAATCAAACTCAAAAGGTAGTACCTAAAATAGCAATTATACTTAGGAATTATAAAAAAAAGACTCTCTTTATAACTCCAGAACTGGCCTTAAAATCATCACGTTTTCTTCAGTATCAAAGTAATCCAGTAATAGCTGTTTGTACATCTATGGGTACATTGCAGAGAGGAATCGCTAGTAGCTAATTCAGCATACTTTTATGGTGCCCAATTTTTAAACAGATATAGGCTAAAAAATGTTGTCATGTTGTAACCAGAGAAACTACTCAAACACCGCCATGCCGCCATTCATTCACACTGGAAAATTCTTAACATGACTCACCAATAACTTCTACTGTAGCAAGCCTGTATATAAGAAGTGGACGTTGTTATTGTGACCTCACCGTTTTGATGCCTCGAGTTCAGCATTTTGGCCGTCGCCATCTTGGTTTTTTGCAACCAGAAGTGACACAACAGAGTGGAGCTAAGTACAACCGAATGCTGAATAAGACATTTTTAGGCAACCAAAAATCGAGTTGGCATTTTGGCCGTCGCCATCAAAGGGTTAAAGTTCTAAGGCGAAAACACAAACAACAGCCAGACTGGACAACGCCGTGGTAGCGACCTGTCAATCACAAGGTAGCCACGCATCAAAGCATCCCCTGCTTTATGGTCTATTTGATTCTAAATGGGACCAACATTTACTAAATGAACATCATGCTGTATTGAAGAAGACTTGAAACTAGCGATTGAGACCATAAACTCATGTTTACAATGTTTACTGAGGTAATAAATTAAGTGAGAAGTAGGCTCATTTTCTCATAGACTTCTATACAATCTGACTTGTTTTTGCAACCAGAGGAGTCGCCCCCTGCTGGCTATTAGAAGGAATACAAGTTTAAGGCACTTCAGCATTGGCTTCACTTCTCAGACGCAGAGGTTGCAAACTGAGTGTAGCCAGTGAATAGGATAGGACGGCTGATATGATACACATTAACTATCACATGATGAGTTGAATACACACATGTAAGGGCAAATATGATTAATGAGTTTATATCAAAGCAGCTTTATGTCTGTATATGATTAGCTTTGTGATTCAAAGTTCTGTCTGTGAACAAGGCTCTGTTTTAAGGGCTGCAACTCATTTATTTTGATCTGTTTCTAATTCTTGCTGACTTGATTTCCATCAATGATAACTTGTTTCAGAAATGGAACTTTCTTTGAAAAGCTTTGAATCGTCTTTGTGCGAGTGTGATGTTTGAAGCATTGCTTTTCAAATGTGCATGACAGCCTGGTTTTACTGCACAGCTTGGTACCATTTGAATGGACCTTTGAGAATAAAAATTGAGTGAGATAAGTAAGGTAATAAATACAATGACATTGGGAGCCTATGGGCGGTGTGCTGAAATGACATTAGTTCAGCGGGAGGAAGCTCAATTACAATATAATTTCATTTCTGGGTATACTTGACACACTGAGTGATGCGTAATTGAAATGGACCTGCCAGCAGGTCTTCAGATTGAACTTCCAGCGCCAACAAGGAGATTTAACAGATTTGTGGAAAAATGTTGATAATCCAGCAAGAACGTTCAAAAGGTGAAGCAGATCTTTGAATCAAAGAATGGAAATGAACATACAACACTTTGATAGTGTGGAAAGAAATAAAAAAATCCGTCTCCGGGGGGTGCTAGCATTGCTTTTTTTGGCTGGACCACAAATGCAAAAATCTGTTACTGCGTGAATGACTGAGTAATGAAGTTACACGATTGGTCGGCCGAGTGTTGGAGTTTCCTCATTGGCCGCTGCTCTTTCAAAATGAAAAGGCGGGAATTGTCCTTTAAGCAAATGCGTCCAGTGCGATGCACCCTGCTCACGACACTAGGACAAAGCTGTGAAACTAGGCAATCTAGTTCTAAAATGAAACAAGGTTCAGCAGTGGCATAGCCTATTTCTCACTAGTGGATTGTTAAGATGGAATAACAGAAAGTTTACCAGCTTCCTGTTTGAAACGGCGAGCAGAAAATCGGGGACGAATCAGGTGCATTCCGCGATGAAGTACGTCACCGCTTGAACGGCCAGTTGAGTCGAGCAGCGCGTCCCCTAGTCAAAGAGAAACGAAACTCAGATTTCGTTATTTTGCTACGAACAAACTACTATTTGTGTAACAATTAAGCCACAAATTCACAGACTGACCATACACGGTCCAGCCATATACTCGGTTTCGACCAAGTCTTGTTTAGACTTTTAGTCTCAAGCAAGACAGAAAAATGTTATCATTAAAAATCACCCTATTTTTTTAGTACATATATAAACTCATCATTATTCAAACTACGTTTTTTCACAAAGACTCTTGTGGGACATTTAGTGCAGTGTCCGTAATAGGATTTACTAACTTTACATCAGAGTCAGTGCTTTTATTGACAGAAGACCTTTTGAAAATCTTTCAAAATTAGATGTTAATTTATCAGTACATGCTGCATACGGTACAGAGATATTCATCCACGGTTACATCCATACACAGTAGATAATCCCCAAGGCTGCTGCACAATACTGAATAATCAAATCCACTTTATTCCAATCATCAAAACAGATCCTTTAGTCTTCAGTGTGCAGGAGACATTCACCATCTGCTAAGGTTTTTTATTCCCTATTTTGTATTAGCGCGTTTCTGCTTTTGCTTGATTCGTTTTGTGACTCATATATACAGAAACATTGCTTTGTTTCCTCTCTTCAATCACCTTTTCTGTGTGTATAAAAAAAGGCAATATCTTCCCCTCTGATTTCCGACATCTCTAATCATCTCCCGTGTGACGTCACAGCGAAATTATATAATATGCCCTTCAATATATTCCTTTCACCTCTCTGTCATTTAGGATCTGACAGTAGCTTTGGGCAAAATTCGCTTTAATACCTGTCGGATTTTTTTTTTTTTTATCCCTTTCTCCTCCCCTCTCCCTCTCCCCTTGTTCTCTCCCTCTCTTCTCACAGAAATATGTTCAGTGACCCACTGCAGTCATTCTGTTCAGTTCTGGAAATTACTCTGCAGATGCATGTTCCCGTCTCAGTAGTCAAACAGTCAGAAGACTGACCGCACTTCAGTTCTGGACTGTGGGTTTGTGAACGGTGCAGACTTTCACAGAGACGGTCGACAACAGAGGATGCACTGAATAAAGCTTTCCAATACAGGACATTAAATATACTGCACAAAATACTAGAGTTGATCCGATACCAGTATCGGAAATGCGTCCGATACTGCCCAGAATTCGGGATCGGGTATCGGCGAGTACACCAGTCTATGCACCGATCCGACACCATCATTTATTAACCCAGAAAAAAATCAACTTGTTTAACCAGGAATCAATTCTTCTTCGCCGCTCCAAAACAGTAGGCTTCACTATGCTGTGGCTGTGGATATATCATGGCTGCCACTGGCAACTACTGTTTTAAAGCAGCGAAGAAGAACTGATTGTAGGTAGTTTGTCATGTGACGATAGCACAAGAATGGTAAAGAAGTATAGAGACGAAACTGCGGTGTTTTTTTTGACAACAGCCCCTGCCGCCATTTTGGACTGAAACACTTATTATATTTTTAATATTTTACTGTTCAACAAAGGCCATTTCAGTCGAAAATGACAATAGAATAGATAGAATTTTGTTTTACTTTTGTACGGCACTGGTTAGGCGGACGTTTTACTGGCATCCGGTAATCATTTTCAGTCCAAAATGGCGGAAGCCAAGCTTTGATGCTGGGCGCTGATGTTGCAATGGAACAAACACTTGACTTTCACTTCTTGGCAATATACGTTCTTTGGTAACGGTAGTCAGAGCGAGGAAAATGTCAGCCGTTTGGCGATATTGCACAGTGGAAAATCCAACAAGTAAAACAGCGATATGTACAGTACGTAAGGCTTCCGTTTCGAGGGGTGGCACTAATTTTGCCAATTTCAACACTAGCAATCTTAAAAACATTTGAAGACGAGCCACGCGAACGAGCAAGACGACTTCACCAAGACAAAGGGAGGGTGGAAGGGGGGTGGGGGGTGGAAGACGAACCGCAAGAGAAAATGTTGGATACCACATTCCAACGAGGAGAAAATACCACAAAGATAGCCCAAAAGTGACGAAGATATCATTTTTATCATGCTGGTATCAAATCGGTACTTGGTTTTGGCCGATACCACGAGTTTAGATAATCGGCCTCTGGAAGGAAAAAATTGTATTGGAATACCTCTACAAAATACTGAAAGCCTCCTCTTGATGTGGAGCTGTTGCCCTTTTTATTGCATGGCGCACCTCCCTTGTCTCAAAACTAAAAAACAAAATCCTTCATCTGTTTCTCTATAATAATAATACATCTTCCTGCAATACAATATCAATAAGGGATAATGACTTTTACCATGACTCATCTCATCAGCGTACATTAGAGAAACACTAAGTGCTCCTACTATTTTTTTTGCATTCAGTGATAGCGTGCATTATGCTTTCATGATTTCATAAGATGCACTTTTTTCGAAAGATTTTTCTAACGATGATGGGAAAGATACATGAGAGGAAGCAGCAGTTATTATCCGACGGGTCTCGAGGGACTTTCTGTCCACTCTTGCTGCGATACGATATACTGTAAATATTTCCATTTTAAATTTCCCTCCATCGGGTTGCTCACCACTCCTCTCGTTGTCTTTCATCCATTCGTTCCGCCGTCTCCGGCCCGCATCTTTACTTACAGGTTGATGACTCTCCTCACAGCTCCTTGGCCGTTACCTAAAGCAAGTGTTGAATATGCATGAGTTCAGCCTCATAAACTGCTGCTCTCAGCGCTAAAGTCAGTAGGAAGCCCAGCTCAGCAGATGGAGGGGGAGGGGAGTGGGGGATCAGAAAGAAAACTTAGTGAAAGAGAAAGAGAAGAGGGAACTTGTTTGACTTATCCTCAGTGGCGGAAGATAAACCAGAATTTCCTCTCTTCATGTTGCCCTTGCGAAAGAGAGCGACAGCAGGCTCTAGCTCAAGCTATCATGCTAGTTCATACACTCAACAGTGTGTGTGTGTGCATTGACTTTGTTTTTTGTGTTCATGCATGCAGCTGTTTGTGTACTGGAATATGGAAGTGCTTGAATGAGTGTGTATGCAAGTGCTTTTTTTTTTGTGAGTGTCTGTCCATATCATTTTGCCTGAAGCTCTCTGGACAGTTGCCAGGCAACTGTGGCAGGCCGCTCGGCGCTCGGCTGGGCAGCCACGGAGCAGACACGTCCACATGCCTATGGTTTTTGATAAGTGGCACAGGTCAGCGCTGATACGTTACCAGGTCAGAGTCACGTCGGGCTAAGAGCCAGTCAATTGCCGGGGATGATCTAAGGATGATGCAATTACACAATAACATGCAAACTATATCTCCATTTGGTAATCCTATTATCTCTATCATCTCTCATGATCATTATCTCATTATCATTAGGTAAGGATAATTGTTTTCTCAAGAGCGGGTCACTATTTGTGGTTGCACATTTGGCAACTATCAAACGTACTTAAGCATTCATTTGTTCTCTCAAGATAAAAAAGAGAATTTGGTAACACTTTCTATGATGCCCGTGTATATAATGCATTATGAGAATTATAATACATTAAGATTCTTGCAAAAAAATGTCAGTGAGTGACCAGCAATTATGAAGTATTACGATTCTTACATGCATTATAGACATGGGCATGATAGAAAAGTGCTACCGAGAATGTAGTTGTGATTCTGAGATAATGTAACAGAATGTAGAGCCAGCATGGCTGCCCTTAGCCTCTATGTTTTTTGCTTTGTAAGTAGAACATCCAGGTCACTGCATCTGTGGACCAGCATGAAAACATTTTGTTCGAGGTGTTTTCATCCCCAGGTGGATGTCCACATAAAGGCACGGACACGTGAACATTTTCATAGAGATTTACCTTAATCTACTTAAGATTGAATTATTGCTGTTCATGCAAACATGCTCAAGTGTAGTCTCTTCTGCAAAGGTCAGGTAAATGCTGTCCATACTGTAGGATGCTGGCGCTGTTGCAAAGCACAAAGCAATAACGTTACTCCTTTTATTTATTTTTAGCGGCCAGCAAGTGTCTTTTTTATCCTCATTGCGTTTTGCATGTAATATTTTTGTAAATTTGATTATAGGCTAAAATATTTCACAAAATGTACTCAGCTACAACTGTTGATGGGGGCGAACCAATCCAAAATAACCTTAATGAGACACCAGGCACCAAAATCACGAGCAATCGCTACATATCGTTATTTATAAATATTGTCCAAATGTAACAACACTGTGATATGAATCATAATTAATCCAGGTGAACCCACCGAAAACACTCCAAGCTTAAAGTGTTGTTAACAGTAGTGTAAGTACAGTGTGGAGTGAGACGTGTGTGTGTCACGCTACTTGTCGTAGATAGGTCAATTTAGCAGGTTATCATCACCACCACCACCATCATCATCACCGCTGCTACCACCACCACCACCACCATCATCATCACTTACATTATAATCATCAACAATAAAACTTAATTTGCTGTTCGACACACTTGTGCTGACTGTCCTCTTTTACCATCTGTCTCTGTGTTCTCCCTATACTGTACTTTATGGCTGTCCCACTCGCTCCGACTGCCCTTTACAACACTCTGCTTACAGTAGTTCAGTCACTTGTGTCTTCTTTCAATTCCCACACGAGGAAACTTGCTGAATTAGAATCCCTTAACAGTATTCACCGAAAACATTAAAAAATGTGGGCTTATGCCATAGAGAGACACATCGTAACTAACGGAGTTTATGAGGACACACTGACTGTGACACCAGGACCTTGTGTATAGTGGTATATATTGTGTGTACTAGAGTATACTTTACATATTTCTGTAAAACTAAACATTTATTATTCAACAAATATGCTCATTTAGGTGACATATAGCATGTTTGCACTGTATAGAGCCGTACGTGAATGGTGTTGGCCTTTCCTTTGTCTCGCTGTACAAAGCGACTAAATGGCAAACAAGTCAGTGGATGCCCGGGACTGCCATTTGAACGCTATTCAAATCCATTGTGGCAATGGTGGACTCCGCCACTGACGATACAGACTACTGTATAGACAAATAACTCATTAGTGCAAACACATTTAATGGCTGTTGCAGGAGAAATGCCAGCCAAAAATAGTACCTGAAATTGGATTTGGATTGTAAATATTGGATATTACCAAAAAAGCCTCCCCCGGCTCCGTAATTAAACATTTTTTACCAGTGGGCAACGCCGGGGTCTGAAAAGTGAAGCCAATGCGAAAGTGCATTAAATTTGCATTCTTTCTAATAGCCAGCATGGGGCGACTCCTCTGGTTGCAGAAAGAAGTCTGATTGTATAGAAGTCTATGAGAAAATGACTTCTCACTTGATTTATTACCTCAGTAAACATTGTAAACATGAGTTTATGGTCTCAATCGCTAGTTTCAAGTCTTCTTCAATACAGCATGATGTTCATTTAGTAAATTATGGTCCCATTTAGAGTCAAATAGACCATAAAGCAGGGGATTGATTGATTGACAGGTCACTACCACGATGTTGTCCGGTCTGTGAGTTGTCCGTGTTTTTGTCTTACAACTTTAACCATTTCACAGTGTGTTTTCAGTTCATGAAAGTTAATTATAACCTTTCGTACTTAGCTCCACCCTCTCGTGTTACTTCTGGTTGCAAAAAACCAAGATGGCGACAGCCAAAATGCCAACTCGAGGCTTCAAAACCGTAGTCCACAAACCAATGGGTGACATCACGGTGACTAGGTCCAATTCTTATATACAGTCTATGATTTTTACCTACAATGACCTTAACATGGCGTAGTAGTTTACAGCTTGTTTCTTCTGCCAAATAATGTGTGTAGTGATTGGAGGTTTAACTGAGGAAAAGTAGAAGTTATGGTATCAGTTATGGGCGCTGTTGGGAAATTCTGTTCATGCACAAGAAGTGGCAGAAAAAATGTAAAAAAATAAATTAAAAAAAATCTCGTAATATTTACAACTAAGCAGCAATGTTATGTGAAACTGAGATGAGTAGGCCACCTTGAAGGTAGGTGCAGATGCTTTTTTTTCTCTTTTTCATCACATCCTCCGCCTCAACAGCCACTAATCTGGGGAGTACGCAGTTTGCTGAAATCATTCTAGATTGTTTTCAATTCAATATCACAAGAACAAAGAATTGTCAGTGTGCCTGTGTGTGTGACATTTTGTTCAGTTTATTTTATCTTGTTGTGGGTGTGCACCTACTGTGCAAATGTGTGTCCTGGAAGTAGGTGAAACATGCCTTCTGTTGCTCTCCTCCTCTTCTCTTAACTGTGTTGTATTTCCAGCGTGGATATTAAAAATGAGTAATTTGGCAAGCTTTCCGTGTGAAAATCTCCTCAGACTTGCAACGAGTTGGAGGCTGAGAAGTTCCTGACAATGACAGGATGCCATCTTCTGTTTACGTGGGATATTTTCTTTTTAAAAAGCCAATAAACACACAGGATTATGTTATCGTGCGCTCCTGAATTTCTGCCCCGCTCCTCTTCCTGCACATAATCAGTATTTTTCTCTGTGTTTGTTCTAATTTACCCTGCAGGGTTTCTGAGCACAGGGGACCAGTCTGCTAAGGGGAACTATGGCTTGTTGGACCAGATCCAGGCCCTGCGCTGGCTCAATGAAAACATTGGCCACTTTGGAGGAGACCCAGAGAGAATCACCATCTTTGGCTCGGGAGCCGGTGCCGCCTGCGTGAACCTCCTCATCCTCTCCCACCACTCCGAGGGTGAGGCTCTTTCACTGTCATTGTCACATTAGCAGTCATATACCCTGCTCAAAGGGGATTAACATTTCAGGACAGTGTGGGTAGTGTATTTCTCCATAGAGCATGTTGGTAATTTCAATGAACAGCCTAAACCAGATCAAAAATATATGGCAATATTATTGAAGGGACGCAATATTCAGAAATGAGTCATCCACTATTTACAGCAATGTTGTTTACATATATTTTCAATAAACATGCAAAACTGCAAATATTGAGTAATTTGAAAGAAAACCATGATTTTAAGTCTTGACATTGTTGACAGATGGATGAAAACAGTCGTTTTTTGCCATAAAAAGCATTACTCACCTTGGGACACAAGCCCTGTAATAATCCCAAATAATGTCATTCCACAAGGGACACGATCACTGAACTGGACTGACAAAATCGTCCTTCTCCAATAAAACTAATCCTGTCTGGACAGGGCTTTTTTTTTACTTGGATTTCCAATGAAGAACATCAGGAGCACATCCCATATTTATTATTGTATACACACAGCAGCACATAATTGAGTTTCATTAGTGATTTGATATTTTGATCCACTGAACTTGTTGACTTGACTACGTTGGTGAATCTATGCAGACACGTTAACAACGTGTCTCACTGAGGACTGGACCAAAAGGATGTGTGGTCTTTGCCAGCTGTATATTAAAACAATTCCATACCTTTAATAGATGGGCAGTTTAAAGTGACCCTTTTGTTCAGTAATCTTCCAATGAGGGCTTCTAAAAGCTAAAATACAGAGTCTTCAGTTCACTAATAGAGTGCTGCAGGAATGCAAGAACCCTGAAATGAGTTAACATTTGAGCACTTCCGGTTCCCTCGTCTGGAAGTCGTTAGTTTTTTTGAATGAGTTTTTGGTTAGATGCCTGAAATAAGATCTATGGTTAACACAAGTTTAAGAGATTTTAATATCTAGGATATAAAATAATGTCAATAAATATCCAACTCGTGAATTTTGAAACTTTTACACGTCTTAAAGAAGGCGGTTGCTAACAAGTGGCTAAATGAGACTACAAGACGTCATCATGGCAAACAGCAAACCTACCAAAATACGTCATTCCTGTACCACTCTTTGTAGGCAGACGCCACTGATGCAAAATTTGATTTAAGGAGTCTGTATGTAAAAAAAATGACATTTGATATAACCCAACTGCTGGCCAATGCAGTTGATCAGGAGAGAAGACTGACTGCTGAACCCAGCCTTTAATTCAGAAAGAGGAGGTGTTAGCAGGCGGGGGGGCCGGTGAGAACACGGCAGGGTGGAAGTGAGTCAGGAGCGGCTGATGAGTTCAGATCAGAGAGGAGAGCCGCCGCTGCCTCAGCAACAGCTGAGACAGCATATGTCAATATGTAATTTAAATGTGTACATTCATAAAATAATAAGTTTGGTATTTCTGGTGCTGACTAGCGAGGGTACATTTAATCAACTAGTCAACTAACTGCACACATCCCTATTGAATATTCCTTTTCCTCAGATTTTAAACCATGGCATCCCCCACGCCAGTCGTTCTTTGTTAAATAAAGGTTAAAAAAAGACATAAATCGGTAGAATGAAAATGTATATAGGCCTCAATCAGCTGTTTTAGGCCACGTTGCCGAGCAGATTTGCAGATGAATATTAAACTTAAATTAAACAATGAATAGACAGTATGCAAGTTGGTTAAATTCATTTCTTTCATTTTGTTCTACGGTCAAATTTGCTCACATTTTAGTTTCAATGTAAAAAAAACCCCCACATATTCTGTTTTTCATTTACGTCTCTTGCAGTATTCAATACCGTATCTTTGCCGGCTAATGACGGTGTTTTGTCTCGGATGTCTCTTGAACTTTTCTGGCGCCATTTCCGCATTTTTTCACAGCAGATAAGTGATTCAGGTGTGGGACAGCTGTCATACTTGGTGGATAGGGGAATGTACGGTTAAAGGGTTAAAGTAGTTTTAACCATACAGTGTGATTTTATTCATGACTGCCGTGCATTTCGAAACCGTGAGTCCTGGAGAACGTAGTGCGTTACAAATGGCAACTGTGAGATTGCCCTACCAGCTGCATCATAACTGCATGTTATACAGGGTTTTGATACGTTTGAAAGCATAATATTAAAATATATTTCATGTAAGTGTTGCATCGTTACGTTACGTGATGAAATGTTATTGAAAATGTACAGTAAAAAAAATATAAATAAGTCTCCCGGCACCCTTGGCCCCGTCCTCAAGGCAACACTGCGGTATGCTATACTTATTAAGGACAGTACTGTACTTTCTTTTGTTTGTTTTTAAATAGCAGATCTCTAAAATAGCCACCAGATGTTTGATCACTAATCCTCTGATGTGAGTAGAGCTCAGAAGGTGAATGGCACTTTATACCAAGAATTCAGATTATGTTATTACTAAACTGCTAACCTTCACGCTGACAAAACTGACCTTGAACAGATACAAATCTGTACGTAGTCTCTGATTTCTCATTGTGTGTGCATGGGAACACACATATCTTTTTGTCTATCTTGAGTCCGAAAACATTCAGGAAGACATGGAAAAGCATTTCATTAATTGGGTAGTATCGGCCAAGTTGTTAGTTGCTGTCAAGTGGCCAGCTAATGTTGGCTGTCCACAGACAAAGACAAATACTCCCACAGGCAGACTAGTGTTCAAATTACACTGTGGGTGTTGGTGGATGGTGTTGTATTTAAAACATATCTTATACTATTGACATGTATGGCACCTTTATTTGCCTATTTGTTGTGTTACTACAAAATTCCCTTAAGAATCCGGAAGGTTTGGCTCTTTTTTTTGGTTAATGTTGGATTATTTTGGAATATCCATGTTATCACTATGGGTTGTTATGCATAGATTTGCCTCTTCTACTCCATTTTGAAGCCTGGCTGTAACACCACAAAGTGCAGAAAAAGTTGGTGGGTTTTTAAAGGTACTGTGTGTGTGCATGTGCGTGTGCGTGTGTGTGCAGAGGAGAGCTGAGATGAGGGGTAGAGCTGGAGCTGCAGCTGAGAGGCTTCTTAATTGATTTCACAGGGAGAGGAGCGGGGGTGGGGCACATGCAGAATATGGGGGGGCTTAATTATTAATGACAGAATCTGCAGATAAAACAGAGGGACAGCAAGCCACTTTACATAACAGTGCAGCGGTGCAACAGTGCGAGCAGTTTTCTTTCTCTCTCTTCCGCGCTTCATCCGACGCGGCCATCAAGCCCGCTGCTGTGTGCAGAGTCGCCACCATCTTTCTTGCTGCGGTCTCTCGTCGTATGTAATGGAAGCACTTTATTTTCCTGCCCTAACGTTCGTAAAGATTTTCTGCGGCGATGAAAAGCAGCAGAATATCTACTTCATCTTGCTTCCTATGTAATACTCATACAATTGCTCCTCCTCCAACGTATGCATTATTGAAAGCACTCACGCTGGAAGGCCTTGAAGGCCCCATCAGTTGCTAGCAAAAGTGTGTCAGAGGGAAAGAAAGCTGAACCGAGAGAGAATAAGTGATTGTATATATTTTCTGCTGAAGCTACATCTGCTGTATGTGGTCCCGCTTTGCGCAGGCCTGTTCCAGAGGGCCATCGCGCAGAGTGGCTCAGCCATCTCCAGCTGGGCGGTCAACTACCGGCCGATGATGTACACCAAGATCCTGGCGAGGAAGGTCGGATGCACTCTGGGGGACATGGCCGAGCTGGTGGACTGCTTGAGGAGGAAGAGTTTCCGGGAGCTGGTGGACCAAGACATCCAGCCCGCGCGATACCACATCGCCTTCGGGCCCGTGGTGGACGGTGACGTGGTGCCCGATGACCCTGAGATCCTCATGCAGCAGGTCAGAGCCGACGTCTCTGGACGTCATCCAGTAAATGGTCGCATTGTTTCTCTTGATCATTTTCTTTGGATTTGGTGTGTGTGTACCAGAGGTGGGACCAAGTCATTGTTTTGCAAATCAAAAGTAAGTCTCAAGTCTCAACACTCAAGTCCTAAACCTCAAGTCCTCATTGGTTGAGTTGCAAGTCTTTTTTGATTTTGTCAAGTCGAGTCTGACTCAAGTCCAAGTCATGTGACTCGAGTCTACACCTCTGGTAACTACTGCCCTAGCATTGCGGCTGCGTTCTGTGCTGTCATGTCATGCTGTATGTTTGTTTTGACACCAGGGCGAGTTCCTGAACTACGACATACTGCTGGGCGTCAACCAGGGAGAGGGCCTAAAGTTCGTGGATGACAGTGAAGGAGAAGACGGAATATCAGCGGCCTCGTTTGACTACACCATCTCCAACTTTGTGGACAATCTGTATGGATACCCTGATGGTCAGACCCTACCCTTCTTTACCTTCAAATTATTAATTAGTTTAAAGCTCGCTCAAATCAAAAGCTCACATCTTTAACTTTCCACATGTTGTTGGCCTCTACACCACTGAGAAGTACTTTAAATTATGTTCAATGTATACAACAAAGATGGCAGAGCAAAGTCAGAAGCTCCCAGATCCTTTACTTAAGTAAAAGTAAAAGTGTAGTAAAAATGGCAAATTAAAGTATTATTTTACTGTTTTAGTTGGTCGCAGTGGAGCCAGATATAATTATTTATACTGTCGGGTAGTTTAATCTACTGTATATCAATGCATTGTATTTTATAAGCTCATCATATGTATGAATTGTCCCCATGAATTGTAGATAAGTAAAAATATAAAGTAGCGTAAAATGGTACATCAAATTTGTACTTTGTACAACTGCAAGATGAGGGTCACGTGACTGACAGTGGTAGCCAAACCAGCAGTCCTCCTAGCGGGCTAATCTGCTAGCATGTTTGCTGCCAGCTGTGCATGGTATTGTGGTATAATTGTTACAAAGTTTTTCCTGCTACAGTAGCATTGAGATGTTTCCTCTTCTTTATTTAGTGCCTTTCCATCCAGACATTCTGAGCAGATCTGGTTGAAGTCTTGCGCTGAGCTTCAGACCCACACATTAAAGGTGCAATGTGTAAGATCTGCCCAGAGTTTTAATTTAGAACATTCAAAAAAATGAAAGTGAAGAGGTCACAGTGTTGACATTATGTCAAAGACGTTGATGTTGTATTGCAGAGATATCTACTGAAATGAGCATGCTAACCCGCTAGCACCGGTCCGTCCTGTCTTGTAATACAACCCTGTACCTCGAGAGGTGATAGTGAGTCACTGTAGCATCCAGTCTGCCCTCAGGCCAACATGAGAAGACCAAGAAGTAGAACTTTATGTTGCAGCCATTACACAGGTTAGACGAAGCCCCCAGGAAGAGCGCCAGTCGTTGATCCCAATTTCCGTAGTGGCCAAATGTCGGCACTACAACTTCAGGGTCCGTCACGTGATGCCATTGGGCCCAGAAATACTTTTTTCCATAGAATAACATTGGGAAAGAGACGTCCGTAACTCAGCGGATAATGTTTTTTGAGGTGAATCAATTCTCCAGTATGAACATTTGATTAGCCCTTATTTAAAGCATTAGGTCCTAAAAGTTTTAAAATGCCCTATTAGCTGAATCCAGAGTTATCTCCCTACCTCCGTTCATGTGAATGAGACCCAGTCCGAGGCTGGAGCGACGGCTGGGAGGCGCAGTCAGCAAGCTGTGACGACAGCGTGACATTGTGACTCCGTGACCGAGCCATGTGACCGAGCTGGCGCCTGCTCCATGGGCCTAATGGATGCGGAAGATCGCCGGAAGATCCGGGTACTTTTCCAGTCGGAAGTCGAGCCATTTTGGCATCATGCGCTGCTGAGCAACTTTCATAGGAATGAATGGGGCCCCGTCTCCAACGCTGTATCCACTTCTCTTAATAAATCCATGGGTTAGACCCAATCGCACCAGCCCACTGTGACCCCTGGCGCTGGGGTTTACACTGGCTGGATACGAGTTGCTGCAGCCGCTGACAGTTGGTCTGTCTCCCGGAGCTGCACCCGCTCTCATCTGGACGGGAAAGACATGCAGGAAGTTACTTATGCCGCTTTCGATTTAGTGCAGTGGACCGACTTTCAAAACCATACAGCCCCTGGTTAGTGACACAGTAAAAACAAAGGTGGCAAACGTAAACTATAGACTGACGCCACACGTGAAGATTACAAGATAGCAAAGTGATTGTGGCTGGCACTCAGAGTTTCAGCCCTTTAAACTGAATGTTGCGTATTCTTGCCCTGCTGTTAGTTAGTACTTGGCTCTTTTTTTTTTTTTTTTATAACTGATGACTGTAAATTTCGATTGTATGGACCCAGTAGTAGAGGTGAAATGCTGCCCCCTGTTTGTTTGGAGCATGTGGTCAGGTATTACACATTGCACCTTTAAAGAATCTGAGGAGAAATTCTGTGATTCAAAGCTTTTAAAATTTGATTAACTATACATTTGCATTGGGATCACAGTTATAAAGTACTGCTTTGTCAAAAATAAATGGTGGTCAGTGAATAAAGTAACGCGGCAGGCTCCTTTGCTGTAGAGTTGATCTTTTTTAGGTACAGTTGTGTATGTACAGTATATTCACAGTAAATTGTGTTTACTTCCTGTGCAATGGCTCTGGTTTGATTTTATCGGCACAGTCCAAGCAGTGAGACTGAACAGCAGCACAGAGACAGAAAGTCGAGAGAAAATCTAACAACACACCCCTGTGGAAATGACAAGTTATAGATTTTAGCCGAAAAATCTTTACGAAAACCCACGCACTGCGTACATACTCACGTTCCTTTTTTCTTTCAAGGTAAGGACATCCTGAGGGAAACCATAAAGTTCATGTACACAGACTGGGCCGACAGGGACAACAGTGACATGCGCAGGAAGACCCTCCTGGCTCTGTTCACGGACCACCAGTGGGTGGCACCGGCCGTCGCCACCGCCAAACTGCACGCCGAGTTCCAGTCACCCGTCTATTTCTATACCTTCCACCACCACTGTCAGACCGAGGCCAGGCCAGACTGGGCTGACGCGGCCCACGGAGATGAGATCCCCTATGTGTTTGGGATTCCCATGGTGGGAGCCACTGACCTGTTTCCCTGTAACTTCTCCAAGAACGATGTAATGCTCAGTGCTGTAGTCATGACATACTGGACCAACTTTGCCAAGACAGGGTTAGTATCATGCCAAATGTCATAATCCCTCTCTGATATTAAGTGCATTTATCTTGTTAAAATATCAAATAATACACATAGTGTACAGTATTTACAAGCTCATATGTAACACAGTGGTGATTTAACTTTCTGAAAGTCCACTATCCCTCTAGCCTACTAGTAAAGTCCCACTAGTGCTCAATTGTGGGCACATTGTTAGTCTGCTAAAGGTGAATATAGAATTAGTGTTTAGTTTTAATGTAGAGATATTGTCTTGGATGAGAAAATCTGTTGAGCCTTTGAACATGTTGTGGGTCGAATCATCTGGATTTCTACACAAGTTGCTCACCTCAAATAGCACACCAGCTCTTGTGTTTTCGTATATTTAGGGCCCGAACACAGAAGTGCCAGGGACCCAACGGTGTGCAAGGAAACCTATTATTTTTGTAAAGATTATTATTATTATAATTTTTATAATTGTTATTATTATTATTATGCTGCGCAATCGCATTTTTTAGGGGCTCGGGATGCTCGAAAAATTGGAACACACTTTAGAACCGGCAAAAATTGCAAAATTCTGCAATGATTGGGTTTGGGCGTTGTCAGCAGGATCCATGTCCATCGATGTTCACAAAATTTGGCAGTATCATTGCTCTCATCTTTAAAACTACATTACTTTTCTTTTTTTTTTTGCCCCATAGGAAGTCAGCAATGTTGGATTTCATGCGTTCATTTTCATTTTATGAACACATGACTTTAAGATGCACAAAAGCTCATGATACTTTGGCACGTCCGCTCTATAGCGTCCCCTAATTACTTTTAGCTTTCGAATGCATTTTTGATGTTTACTGAAAAACTCACGGAACTTGGCGCACACATCAAAACCTGTGAACATTGCGAAAATATCCAGCGTCCTGCCAGTACCCTCGACGTGCACAAGTGGCGAGGGCTCGTTCATCGCTGCTTGCAGCTTTAATGAACTGTTGTATCTGCAACACAGGTAATGTTGTGTTAAAAACTTAGTGGTGATTCATAATTCTTAACATATAAAAATATCTTTTTCTCTCCTCCAGGGATCCTAACCTACCAGTTCCTCAGGACACCACGTTTATCCACACCAAGCCCAACCGCTTTGAAGAGGTCATCTGGACCAAGTTCAGCTCCAAAGACAAGCAGTACTTGCATATCGGCCTGAAGCCTCGCGTCAGAGACAACTACCGGGCCAACAAGGTGGCCTTCTGGCTGGAGCTGGTGCCGCATCTCCACAGCCTCCAGAAGGAAATCATTAGCTCCATCACAACTCGACTGCCGCCCGGAGGCACCACCCGCTGGCCAACTGGCACCCGCTCGACGCGACACCCCGTCATCTCCACCTATCCGCCTGACCCTGAGCCCGACGGTTCGGAGAGACCCCGCAATACCCCCTTCCCCGACGAGACGAGGGACTACTCCACCGAGCTGAGCGTGACAGTAGCCGTGGGCGCCTCGCTTCTTTTCCTGAACGTGCTCGCCTTTGCCGCGCTTTACTACAAACGGGACAAGCGCCACGAACTCATGCAGAGGCGCCACCGCCGGCTGTCCCCGCAACGCGTCACGACAATGGGCATGGGCGTCGGCATGGGAGTGGTAGGGGCCCCGCCGCACAATGACCTGGCGCTGAGCCAGGAGGAGGAGCTGATGTCGCTGCAGATGAAACAGCAGAGAGTGGAGCTGGAACACGGCACGCCCCTCCCGTCCCGCGGCGTCCTAGGCGACCTGGAACCCCTGCGGCCTCCGGTGTGCCCGCCCGACTACACGCTGGCCCTGCGACGGGCGCCGGAGGATGTGCCGCTGATGACAGCCAACACCATCACCATGATCCCCAGCACCATCAGCAGCATGCAGCCCCTCCACCCGTTCAACACGTACCCTCCTGTCCCAGCGCCCTCCACCACACCCGTCCCCAGCCACAGCAACAATGCCCTGCCACACCAACACTCCACCACCCGTGTATAGGACCAGGCACAACCTCTGCTACCCCACTCTGGGCTCACAGAGACGCACCACACAAACTGCTCCATACTCTCATCACCCTCTATTCTTCTTCACTATATCTTTGTCTTTTCTCATTAAGCCCTCAAATAAAGCTGCAGTTTGTAAGATTTTAAGCAGTGAAATACCTCTAAAATGTACTCATAAATCAAGGGGGAGTTGATTAAAAAAGCTCCTTCGCCAAAAGCCCGTCATCATAGGTACATACTGCTTTGCCCCGTTAAAGCTCCTTCAATATCTCGTGCTTATAAGTGAGCCACCAAAACGCAGCTTTAAGCCTGTAACTCTCTCTCAAAGAGGTATCAAGCTAATCACAATCAGCAGGACATCTTATGTGTAGCTCGCTTGTTTTGCGCATGTGTTGTTGTGTCAGTGTACAAACTATGTTTGTCATAGAATGCATATATTCGCTTTCATTCATTTAGCGAAAACATAATACAGTAGCGAGCAGCTTCGAGCGAGGCAGCATATGCCCCGACAAGCTGTCTGTCATAAAGCGGTGATTTCTTGAAACTTACAAATTGCAGCTTTAAAGGCCCAATCTGGAAGTGGAATTTGGCACCCTGTGTTGAGCGCCATGGCCCGACAGCTGTCTCTGTGTTCTGATTTTGGGGACTTTTGTTTCGGTGTGAAATGTATTGACAGCGCTGGAAGTACAAGGATGAGCTATTTGACATTTAAAGCATGAGTTTTTCATGGATTTTAAAACTTTTATTTCTTCTGTTTACAAATTGATGCACCTGAGGCCAGTACTACGAAGCGAGTTCAAGATACCCAGGGTATCTTCTCGTTATCTGGCTTAACTAACACTAACAACCGCGATCACGCTAAACGGTCCTGCGATGGTGGTTATCAACTCAGTAAGTCAACCCAGGGTTTCTCAATCTGGCTATGAGCACGTTCACGTAAAGCAGTGGTGTTTGCAGCATATGACCAATCGCAAACATGGACAAGTACTGTGAGCAGAGCGGCACATTTTACAATCCAAGACCAAACTATAATATTAGACAAATACGAAGAAGTTAAACCCATAATCCAGGCTAAAATTAACACAGTTGAAGCTGCCAAATGCAGGAAGGACGGCTGGCAAAAGAAAGAATTGCTGATGAATGTGTAAATTAACAGACTTATATCTCTGCCCCATCTAGAGCACGGGTAGATCTGACTATAATTACTTTGTTTGTTCTGTTAAATTAATTTGATGCTTAGACAATATAATAGAAGAAATTACTTCATTAATCCCTTGGAGGTGAAATTGTCATACAATTTGACCTTCTTTCAGCTGCGTCCCCGACCCCAGCGGTGTCAAACAGACTTGGGGAGCAAATAAATATAAAAACCTAATTGAAAGCGGTAAACACCCACAGCATACAACCAGCTGTCCTTCCTGCATCTGTCAGTTTAAACTGTGTTGCTTTTAGCCTGGATTATGACTTAAACGTCTTCATATTTGTGTAATATTATCATACGATCTGCGCACCGAGCTCTGATTGGTCAGTAGGCGGTGCCTTTATACGTGTTGATCTCTTATCTCGAACATAACCTGCTCCGGAGCAGGTTAGGTGTTCAGCATCAGTTACCATGGCGATCTACCCCGGTAAGAAGTGAACCACCGTCGTAGGGGACGGAAAACCCAGGGTTAAGCCTGAAGTTACCTCGCTAACCTCAAATCCTGCTTCGTAGTACAGACCTCTGTTTTCAGTTATGATGCGACCTAAATGTAGGGCTGCCCAGAATACCATTTTTTTAGGCTTCGAAGCTTCGTTGAGTAATAATCGAAGGTAATCGAAGCTTTGCGAAGTGGCTCAGAAGGCTGACATATTCTTCTGTCAGTACTGTACACCTCCACACACAACAAAACAGCGATATCCGTCTGAGAATAACTAATAACAGTTAATGTTGAATATGAATAATGTTGTGGAATTATTCCTTATTTCATGGGTTATTTTGGGGATTTATACATTATTATCACATACTTAAAAATAACGAAGCATTTGAATACTGATTTGAGGGTTGAATACCATGGCAGTCGAAGCTTCGAAGCATTCGGGTCAGCCCTACCTAAATGCCATCAAAAAGTCACGCTTTTTCAAAATCTGTACACTCACAAATGCTGCTTTCAAAACATTTCCAGATTGGGGCTTCAACTGTTGGGCGGTACAGGAAATAACTGAATCATACTCGGCCTGTGGGATGCAACCTGGAATCCAGGCTGCCCATTAGAACTCCGCCACACAGGCTCTAATCACGTCCATTACTTTATTTGTTTCTCACTCATTACCTCTCTGTCTGTATCCCCATCTCAGCCCATTTAACCGCTTCTCTCTTTTCGCCGCCTCACGCCCTTCCTCTCTCTCTCTCTCTCTGCATCTGCCCTCGTAGCTCTTTTTATTATTAAACCATCGACATAATCCATCTCCACTTCTCTCCTCTTTCTCGCAATCACTTCTAGACTCTTTTTTCCTTTTGGAGTCTTTTATACAAAAACACAAATGTAAATGATGTATTATTAATAAATTGTAAGGATATGAATGAAAAAAAAAAAGATATTCTGATATCTCGTTTTTACCAGCATTCTTGGTGCCAAGTACTGTGATAAAGTTCCTCTTTCACTGGCGTCCAGTGGACCGCCCGGAGAGGTCCGTCCTGACTGTATCTTACAAAAGGAATTACCATCATAAAAAAGTGCCAACCCCTTCATCTTTCTTTTTGATCCACACACTTATTTGTTTTTTTGATTATTACACTCAATGTTGCACTGTGGCTGGTCTCTTCTTTAAAGGGATTCAATATATCCTCGTTTAAAAAAAAAAAAAAAAAAGAATATAAAGTTTTATTAACTACTTTGCTGTCTGGGATATTTGCATGATTTTTTTTTTTTTTTTTTTTACAAAGAGTGTGGACAGAGACGTTTGTTTGTCATTTTGATGATTTGCCTTGTTCTTCATTGATTTTTGTTTTATTTTGAAAATCATTTCCATTTTCTATTTTAATATCAGCTGCACTTTGTGGTACTTCAAAAAGGTATTAAAGTATAAAGAGATGAATATTGTGTAAAACTATGATTATAACAAAGAGAGTAAATATTTCCTCTTTATTTTTTTCATTCCCTAACACCGAGGCTGTGCCGCAAAAACTACCAGAGAGACTGATGAAAGCCTTCTTTCTTTCCTCCCTCTTTCGCTCTGTTTCTCTTTATCTTTTGCAACCGTCAAGTCTGCAGTCACTGTCTCTCAATCTCACCTGAAGATAGCACTTTTTTGAGTTACGGGAAAAAAAAAAAAAAAGAAACAACTACTTTACATGAATAGTTCTAAATAAGGTTTGACTGACATCAACCACACGCTTCAAAGACTGCCTGACAGTTCTCTTTTCGTCTGCTCTTTTTTTGTTGTTTCATGATTCTCCCTTCTGCAAGATGGAGATATATTTATGACGGTCAAAAGGTGAGAAAGCCTTGTACGCGCGTTTCACATCTTTCGCACAACTGAACACAAGAGACGGGTCACACTCTGGACAATTCTGAAAAAAAAAAAACAACCCAGTGACATTAGGACAACACTGGACTAGCCCGTCAGCTGCGGTCTGTCAATGCGCAGGGGATGCATTCTAAAAACCTGATTTTAAAAAAAAAATCTTTAATGACAGACATTACTCACACACCATATACCACAAGGCGAGCGGGATTTACTCCCCCCCCCCCTCCCTCCTTGTTATGTTCTGTATCCTGTCTGCTTAGGATAACAACACTCTGGAGCCAGACTGCCATCCCTCACACTGGACTGGAGCGAACCGCGAGGACAAAAAGAACAAACACATGAAAAACAAACTGTACATTTTTTAAGTGTAAGAGAACAAAACTGGAATTTGTAAATATTCTGTTTGTCGTTTGGTTTGAGTGATTGGCCGGAATCTTTTCTTTGTGACAGCAGGTGCAAGTTTAGGTGACTTAACATGATTTTAGCACTCATGCGTATGTTTGATTCTCCTTTACTTCCTTAAGATCGCAAGGGCAAATTCCAATAGGTTATGGGCACATGAATACGTCTGTTAACATACGTGAATAATCTTTTAAAAATCACAGCACGGAAAGGAATGCTTACGGCTCAGGGTTTGCCTCGATATTGTGGTGATAAAAAATGCTCTTGCTGCATATATGGCTGTCTCAAGTAGTGGTTCCCAACCTGGGGTCTGGGCCCCCCTTAGGGGGGCGCCAAGGATCACGGGGGGTTTGCCAGGATTTGTCAGCTCTGAGGTTGTCAAAATTAGATTTCCACATACTTACTAGATCATTTATACAAAAGTCTGCATATGAAATGATTTAAAAAGATTTATTTTTTTGCTATTTAATAGGTCACATTCTGTTTAACCTGGTATTTCTGCACAGTTGCAGATAGAGATTAAGCTACACTAATATTATCAGTATTATTATACTATTTGCAGAATTAAATTCTAGTGGTGGTTGCGTAGGATTGTTTCTGACTTGTCTGATCCAAACATTTCCAATAACTCTACAGTGTTTTTAAGTCCAAAATTCAAAATTTATTAGAAAAAGATAAATGTAATCATTTCCAAAATTCATAACAAGGGCTGTCAATCGATTAGAATATTTAATCATGATTAATCGCATGGTTGTCCATAGTTAATCACGATTAATCGCAAATTAATCGCACATTTTTTATCTGTTCAAAATGTACTTTAAAGGGAGATTTGTCAAGTATTTAATGCCCTTATCAACATGGAAGTGGACAAATATGCTTGCTTTATGCAACTGTATGTATATATTTATTATTGGAAATCAATTAACATCATTAACATCAATTCAATTTCACAGGTACTGCATTTAGCATAAACAAATGTGCTCAAATCATAACATGGCAAACTGAAGCCCAACAGGCAACAACTGTCAGTGTGTCAGTGTGCTGACTTGACTATGACTTGCCCCAAACTGTATGTGATTATCATAAAGTGGGCATGTCTGTAAAGGGGAGACTCGTGGGTACCCATAGAACCTATTTTCATTCACATATCTTGAGGTCAGAGGTCAAGGAACCCCTTTGAAAATGGCCATGACAGTTTCTCCTCGCCAAAATAGTAGTATGACATGGTTAGTACCAATGGATTCCTTAGGTTTTTTAGTTTCATATGATGCAAGTATCTTCACTCTAGCTTTAAAACTGAGCCCACTACAACCTAAAAGTCGTAAATTGCGTTAATGCATTAAAGACATTAGTGGCGATAAAACAAATTTGCGTTAACGCGTTATTAACTTTGACAGCCCTTGTTTTTATCTGATGAAATATCTATATTTGTTAGCGTTTAGCTGATTAGTTATATTCATTTAAGAAAGTTGATTTTATATATAAAAAAAGACTAACTCATTTAATACTCTGAAACACCTTCTTCAAATTGATGCTTTTGTTCGAGGATTTGTAAAAAGGCTTTGAGGAAAATAGGTTGGGAACCACTGGTCTAAAGCATAATGTACACACCTGGCACTATCCCATCAGTCGGGAAGGCAGCTTTTGAGTGAAATGAGTTCTTTCATTGGTTAAAAAAGCCAAAGAACAGCTGCAGAGAACAGATGAAGGAATGGGGAAAATAGGGATGTTTGGAGAAATGAGGCAGAAAAAAACCAGATAGGACGGATGTTTCAAATGTGCTCCAAAAACAAACCACAAATCAAGGAATTTTTACTTGTGATGCTGTCGGATTTAATCGTTAGTGTCTCACATTGTCTTGAGCGTTGTCATACAGTATAACCTGTAATTGGGAGGTTGTGAAATCCTTTGTACTCTTTTGGTCTTATTTCAGACTCTAATCATGGTGGTTGTTTTGCTACCGTTTGCAATTTTGTCTGCACATTCTGTTTATGGGATTATTGACCCAGCTGTTTGATGTGAGTTTGAGTTGCCCACGCTTCCAAAAGCAGCATTACAAAGACAGTATTTTTTTTATTTTTATTTTTTTTTGTTTTGAAACAAGCGTTTGGACAGCCAACAGATAATGGAAGCACACTCACCAAGTTTACATGTTTACACTACAGTTTTGATGTTGGCTTAAGGTAAGGAAAATAAATATATATATATATATATATATATTAAAAAAAACTAATAAAAAGCATTACAAGGATCCAAATATATTCTTATTACAACATTAATGCTGGAATGGTAAAGTGAAGGCTTGCACCTGTTTGTCTGTTTCATTTAGTCTGATTCAGTAACCTGCTTGAAGCTCAAGATACTGTGAGAGAGCATAATGACCAGAAGGAGTTGAAAGAATTAAAGTTAATATTTCTATTTCAAATAGAGGCTATTACACACTGTATGTTGTGTATCTGAACTGGAAAACATTAAAAGACATTCTTAAACAAATGATTTCCCATCATTTTTGTCACATATGCAATATTAAAGCTGTAAGTACATTTTATAGCCATGTGGGGGCAGAAGAACCCCACAACTAGTAGGCTAGGTAAGACAATCTGAAGCGTATTGACGTAGTTCTAGCTAACCTGTTAGCTTTTTTATTTACACATGCAGGCGATACGAGCAACTTTAAAGTGGAAACAGACAACTTTTCCCACCCTAGTGTTTCCAAGTGATATTATTGTTGGCAGCGCTGTCGCAAAGACAATTGGATCTTTGGTAACTGGGGATAGCTACCGGGGAAAACATCTTGTTTTGGTTGCACAATGGTTGACGCACTTCCTTTGTGCCATCAATTGAGCCTTCGTTTTCCCGGTAGAACGTTACCGGTGGCAGACAGAATTGCATAGTGAAAGTGAGGCTTATAGGGAACCTATGGTAGCATATTGCTGCCACACTAGAAAAAAAAAAAACGATCAGTATCACGTTATAGACAAGATATTTTCACATTATGACATATGGAAATAACAAGAAACTTTTCTTGTTATAACAATATACTATTTATCTTGTTATAATGTGAACATTTTCATGTTAAACATGATAACTTATTGTTCTAACATAAAACGTTAACATTTCATGACCTGATCATTGCTTACAGTAAGTTATCACGTTATAGCGTGATCATCACTTATATTGTTAAAATGTGAATCATTTCCCGTTATAACAATATACTAAGTTATGACGTTATAGCGAGATCATCGCTTACAGTATATTGTTAAAATGTGAAACATTTCAAGTTAGAACAATATACTAAGTTATGACGTTATAGCGTGATCGTCGCTTACAGTATATTAAAATGTGAAACATTTCGTGTTAGAACAATATACTAAGTTATCAAGTTATAACGTGATCATCACTTAAATTGTTAAAACGTGAAACATTTCACGTTATAACAATATACTAAGTTATCACGTTATAGCGTGATCATCACTTAGTGTATATTGTTGAAATGTGAAACATTTCACGTTATAACAATATACTAAGTTATCACATTGTAGCGTGATCATCACTTATATTGTTAAAACTTGAAACATTTCGCGTTAGAACAATATACTAAGTTATCACGTTATAACGTGATCATCACTAATGTTAAAACAAAATGTTTCACGTTATAACAATATAATAAGTTATCACGTTATAACGTGATCATCACTTATATTGTTAAAACGTGAAACATTTTGCGCTATAACAATACTAAGTTAACACGTTATAATGTAAAATTTTCCACGCTATAACAATATGAGTGATAATCACATTTTAACATGAAAAGTTTCATGTTATAACAAGATAAATAGTACATTGTTATAACATCAAAAGAATTGTTGTATAACGTGATACATTTGTATGTTGTAATAACATGAAATATCTTGTTATAACGATAAACTTTTCACGTTATAACATGATCCTTCTTTTTTCTGGTGTGGCAGCAATATGCTGCTGTAGGAACCAATCTAAACCATGGTTTTTATTAGACATCCATGATCCGTGAGCCTGAATCATACAGTAACTTTGTGGGACATGAATGTTAAAAAAGCTCCGTAGAGTTGGTGGGTCTGTCACACATCCAGTTATTTGATTTACTGAGTGACAATATTTAAAATATTGATTATTGGAGCTTGAAGAAGTGAGTTTTTGTTTTCATTTTGCTTTTTTGTTTTTCTTCAGAAAGACGGAACTGATGTGGCTGCTCAGAGAGAGATCTGTGGTGTTTATTGCTGTAGTAGCCTAGTGTAGGTAAGGCTTTGTTTTGTTTTTTCAGTTTGGTTGTTGCTTTTTAGCATACAGCATTCACCATAAAATGTATCCATGCTCAGCTTTCCATGATTTCATTCCCTAAATCCACACAAACTGAGTTCTGACTTTCATTCCACGAGATCTTAAAGTTATCCAGAGGATTTGAATTTCAAAGCCTAAAAATAACAGTACCAGTTTATGAAGGGAACTGTCCTCGGATCTGTGTTTATTCAGCTGTTATACACAATAAATCAATATTATGGCAAATATAGCTACTGGAGCAGACCGATGCACTGGTGCTGTTGGATGAAGCATTTGTGCTAATGCACGGCGTTCCATTCAGTCAAGCCCTGATGTGGAAATAATTGAATGCTTCTTTTTTTGGCCACAGATACATTTACTTCTGTGTTATCACCGGTGAATAAGCACTTTTTAGACCACATTGTACCTCTTTTTACCTCTCCAAAGTTACAATTTGCACTCTAATCACTGATCTTTTTTCCCCCCGATTACATCTTTGGCGTTATAAATATCACAGTTAGACAATTCCTTACAGGGGAGAGGGAAAAGCCAAATCTGACCTTACACAAGTTTACATTACATCCATTTTTTTTAACTTTTCTTTTGTTTTTCATATCCGTAATATTAAATCCTTAGGTTTAGAATATCTGTCTTGAATTATTGCTGCAATAAGCTGCAAGTTATTAAACCCTGCACTGTCTAATAACGTATGGTTGATGTGCACTGTATTAATCACAATCATTTTTGTTAAATAGATTGCACAATTGTTTAGATGACGGTAATATCACAGCGTTTTATTTTGCACTCAACCCAAAATTACCTTTGCAGATAATAACACTGTTGGTTTCCCTTTAAGCAGTGGTCACAGGAAATACTTTCCCTCCGTCACTAGATGGCAGTGTGCAACTAGACGTGTAGAAAAGGCCTGCTGCATCAGAAAATGACCCATATGAATCAGCCTCTGTTGAAAATCAAAAATCAAAATCATTTTGGGATGATGGCTGATGATGCTCGGAAAGCTCAGACAGCATCTTCCTCTTTAGAATTGCAAATAAAACGTCACTCTCAAAAATTTTAAAGAAGATGTCTCCGGCATCACATGAAACCAAAAAAACTTTTTTTTTTAAATTATGAAAAGTCTTTATGATATGATATTCACAGATTGGATTCAGATATTCTCACTGTCTTTTAAAGATTTAGATGGTACGTTTTTAAAAGTTGGAACAAATATGATTTTTTTGAAAAGTTATATTTATAAAGCAGTCAATATATCCTGATGCATGAGACAGGTAATCTGGTAAAAAAAAATTATGTGCGTCTGTCCTCCGGTGCTCCTAATGGAAAGGGTTCTCAAATCTTTTTGGTTTTCTAAACAAATTATGTAACCGTCTATGTATCATTTATATTATATTCAAAAGACTTTTATTACAAGTAGATTAACTAAATTATTAAAGACAATAAAGCCCATCAGATAGCCATAAAAGTCAGATCTAATTTCCATAACTGACCATACATTCAAAACAAGAATTCAAAGGAATAATAAAAAAAAAACACAATCACAATACAGACCAGAATATTAAGATATTTTATTAAATGAGCCAATTTGCATTACATCAAGGCTATAATCCCCTCAGAACAAAGCAGCTTTCATTTTGAGATAATGGAAGGAAACATCAAAAAAAAGTTTTAAAGAGCACAACCAACCCTGTTTTTTCCCCAAAGAATAACTCCAAGAGAAATTTTAAATCAACATTAGACTACAGGGGATTATGATAATATCCTATTTGATTATTTTTCTTTTACCACTACCACTATCCATGTTATACTATCCACTAACTCACATGCACACATATGCTAAGGAAGGCTGTAGAGCTCTTAGATAGTATGATGGAGGTAAACAGGGAGGGGTGAAGGAGAGATGCAGTTGTCATAGAAGAGCTGCAGATTCTGGTCAACATCCAAATTGCTTTTCAGAAAGATCTCGAGCTCCTGGACCGGCATCTCGTGCACGCTGTTGCCCTCTTTGGAATTTTTGGCCAGGGCTCCGTAGGTCGGGAAGCGGATTCGAACATCGTGCGGCGAGTTGCGGTCATAGTCGGTGCAGCAGTACGCGGACCAGATGTCTTCGGGGATGGCCACGCGGTCCTGGTTGTTACGGCGGATCATGTTGCCCCTGGTGGTCACTCCGGTCACGATGTAGGCCGTGCCGCGGCAGAAGTTGTTGAGGCGGAGCCGGATCCGCTCCTCGTACTCGCGCCAGGGCCCGATGTTGAACTCGCGTATCTCTGGGACCACGTTTGTCAGGGTGTAGGTGGCGGCGCGGTCGTGTGGGGTGGACTGGTGCTGGTCTGGGTTCAGGTGGCCTCTCTCGTACAGGACTACGTCAGAGTAGTCATCCAGGACTGCCTGGCTGTCTTCGAACTTCATGTGGAGGTAGCCGGTGGGGAAGGTCTGCATGTTGCCATTCCCATCGACTTCTGCCAGCTGGGGAGACACAGAACACAGACATAGACACAGGAAATAATACAAAGCCAGTATTGTCTATGAAGCTTCTTTGCTTTGCTGGAGTCGACCTATTGACCATTTCAGCTGCTGGCATCCTCTTTGAAAGAGATATTATGGGGGGAGACCGGGGGCAATAACATCTTAAATTGCACCGATCAGAAACGAGACAGATGAAAGTCATTATGCACATGGTCTGTGATGATCCCTCTCTGCCTGCCAAAGGACAAACTGATGTCTCATACTTGTCAAAGTTTTTCTGCCAAGATGAAAGTAATTAATGTTCAATGGTTATTAAATTATTTTAACTAGGGCTGTCAAAATGAATGCGATAATAACCCAAACGCAAATTCATTGTAACGCCACTAATTTCTTTAACATATTAACGCAATCGATCTTCCGGAGGTTGTCGTGGGCTAGTAGCTAGAGTGAAGATACTGGCATTATATGAAACTACAAAACCTAAGGACTCCATTGGGACCAACCAAGTCATACTAGCTCGTTGCGAAGGAGGTTAAATAATGCTCCAAACTTATGCTATGCTTTGGCAAGGAAAAACGGGCATGGCCATATTCAAAGGGGTCCCTTGAACTCTGACCTCAAGATATGTGAATGAAAATGGGTTCTATGGGTCCCCACGAGTCTCCCCTTTACAGACATGCCCACTTTATGATAATCACATGCAGTTTGGGGCAAGTCATAGTCAAGTCAGCACACTGACACACTGACAGCTGTTGTTGCCTGTTTGGCTTGAGTTTGCCATGTTATGATTTGAGCATATTTTTTTATGCTAAATGCAGTACCAGTACAATATTTGTCATTATTTTGTATTGTTAATTGATTTCCAATAATAAATATATACATACATTTGCATAAAGCAGCATATTTTCCCACTCGCATAAATCTCCCTTTAAGGTTTATTTTTTGAACAGATATTTACGCTTAATCGTGATTAAATATTGTAAGTGATTGATATCCCTAGTTTGAACTATAATCTATATTCTTGGTTGTATATTGTGGTCCTTGGTATTCATATGAAGGTATGACATATGTTGTTACAATCACCCCTGCATGTGGGGACAGATGTAACATTTGACTTATAGTGTTTCAATCAATATTGTGACTAACATTGCTAGTAAAAACATTTGATTACTGTTAACAAGTAGAACACAAATGCAAGTTACCTACATAAAAATGTTATCCAAATAGTTCAAGAGGTTTTTGAGTAACGACATCAAAATTAAAAATTGTTACAATTGACCCCGGTCTCCCCTACTTTAGGGTAAGCTGCTTGGTTAAAATGAATGAAAAACTCTTTATGAATGAGTTTTTTTGGCATTTTGGAAAAAACAAACCATATTACTCAAAAAGTAAAGTCTCTGACCTGTGGCTCATACATCCAAGGGTAGTCCACACGCCTGTCCCCCTCTGTTTTCTTGAAGGTATAAGCTGAGTAAACTGGAATCCGCTTTTGGGGGTCGTACAGGGTCACAAAGCGAGGCTTGTCCGCGTAACGTTGGCAGATCCTCTTCAGCGTGGTGTCGGTGAACCCTCGCGGTGGCGTCCCCATGTACAGGGAGTCCTTGCATCTCTCTATGTGATTAAAATCTTGAACAACAGTTGCTGACATCAGAGGCAAAAAACAGAGGAGCAGAGGAACAAAAACTGAAGGTTTTAACATGTTCATGGTGGGAGAAACTTCTCAGTCTCTCCTGCTGTGGCTTCTAGAGAGGAATGATATGAACATGTATGCAGTTATGATTATGACAAATCAGTTATGCAAAGCAAGTAGAGACAGTGTGACCTGAAGACAGGCCTCCTAACACATGTGGGAGTGGATATGCAGGTCATTGCACAAACCTACATTCTAAAATACTGTAGTGATACTATACTAGTTGAATATTATCTTAAATGTAATTTTTTTTTTTTAAGCTTTATTGTTCTTTTTGAAGTAAAGCTACTGTAGCAAACTTGTGGATCTATTGAAGTTATGTCCAGGGGCGGAGCGGGGGCGGAGGGGGGGATCTTCTGGGGCTCCAGCCTCGAATGCTTTCTCAAAAGCACCAAATCTTTTAGGTTTTTAAAATACATTCAACTTTGTGTCATTTCCCGTCAGTCTCTCTGACTGATCAGCTAAACATTCAGAGTAGCCATAACAAAAATAGGTTTCAAGATTGGTAATGCTGTTTACGCCAAATTCCTACCCTACCTGTTATGTAACTTAAAAATAGTAACATCCAACACATTCTTCCAACTCATCAAGTACCGCCGCTTGGACAGTTCCACTCGGTATCGAAGACCGACGCACGGGGTACCCCTATTACGTTACTTTTGAACGTGTTCTGAAGTGTCCTTTCAAAATAAACCACTTTCACAGGAAGTTAGATTTAGGCAACACAGCCACTTAGTTAGGTTTAGCAAAAGGTAGTGGTTGACATTAACTTCACTGACTAACGGAATATTTGTGTGCATGTAAACGTAGTTACTGTTTCAGAAAGATGAAAACAGTTGGAGAACAATTAGATACAAAATACAATGTCGGCTCTACAGGATGATTTTTTTCCTCGCAGCTATCATATTTTTCCCAAATTATGTACCGATTTTTAGGGCATTCTATTAACTCAAAAGGCTTGAAATATAGTACATATAGCTGCTGTAAATGGGATAAAATAAATCTTCCCGGGGGGGGACATGCCGCCGGACCCCCCTAGGTTTGGGCTGAGCCCCAAATGCTTACAACATCTGGCTCCACCCCTGGTTAAGTCCATCATCTCCTTGGCCGTTTAAACTAAATTGACAGGTTTATCCCTCTGAGTTCTTAATGAGGTTATAGTTTGACCTTTGGGATATGGGCCATTACATTATATTAATGGTGCAATCAAATGGTGAGCAGTGTTGTCAAATGTCAAATGTCAAATTTTTGACCATGTCATAATTTCACATATTCAACTCAAGGAATTGAGGAACAACACACCTGTTCTGAGCAATTTATGAAGGCTTCATTTGGTGCAAAACATACAGTATAATACAAAACTACCTTCCAAAATAACTTCCCCCATCTGTTGCCCAGCCCATATGGGCTTACAAGACACTGGACAACAACAACTATTTTGTCAATATTTGTTGATATAATTCATACTCTTTGAGGATGAATCGCTATAAGTGCAGATCACTCTCAAAGAGTGTGGTGATGAAACGTGGAACAGTGAAATGGGACATTCAGAGACGTGCTATCAATGTAAAGATAAAATGCAAAACTGTCTAATCTGTCTCGGTGATGAACAAAAGACCTACAGAGACCGATGTGTTTCCGAGGTATTACTTTATACTACTCAGCGTGAATGGTGAAGATAACACATTAAAGTTTAACTACGACATGGTGACAAGGAGCGTACAGTTCGTGCACAAATTCCCCCTCGTTTGCTTATTGCATAATAAAAGACAAAGTTCAAAAAGATATTGATGAATATGAAGAAGCAAAATAAGAAAGTAACCCAGTGCTCCATGGCAATCGAAGAAACTTAATCTGCCATGAAGTAGGATGAGTATTTCAGAGCAAATGGTTCAATGTTCTGCCAAAATGGGTGCTTGACTTATTCTGGCAGCTCACTGTGTTCAGAGCAATTAATCCATCTGAAACTCTCTTCCTGTTTCCAAAGTTTTTTTTGTCCTTAGTCCTTCATGACAGCTTGGACGCGCAAATACTTTATTTTTGTTCTTTTTAATCAAACACATTAACTGCCACTATTTGATGGCTGTGGGAGTACAGTTTTCTCTCTCTCCAGAACTGCGAGGGACACTTCTGGCATGTTTTCTTGTTTTTTCAAGCATCATTTTGATAATAACATGCCATGTGGCTTTGTGGTAGCGTTGACCATCAGAAGGGTAACAGAAGGGTCACTGATTGATCCCCTCAACCACATGTCTTGTAAGTGTCCTGGCTTTAGAGCTGCAACGATTAGTCGACTAATCCATTAGTTGATCAACAGAAAAAGAATCGCCAACTAGTTTGATAATTGATTAATCACTAAAGTCATTTTTCAGGCAAAAAAAAATTGTTTTCAGCCCCTCAACTATGGAGATTCCCTGCTTTTCTCTGTTTTGTATCCTATTAAACTGAATATATTTGGGTTTTGGACAAAACAAGACATTTTAAGACATCACCTTGGACTTTGAGAAACTGGAATGGACATTTCTAGCTTTTTTCTGACATTTCATAGACCAAACAATTAATTGATTAATCTAGAAAATAATCGGCAGATTAATCGATAATGAAAATAATTGTTATAGTTGCAGCCCTACCTGTCTTATCATCTCAATCAGTGATACCCGACCAGGGTTTCTCATGCCCTACAGGGGCACTTCTGCACTCGCTATGGGATATGTGGAAAGATTAAAGAGTAGCTCATGTAATAATGAGCAAAAAAAAAGAAGAAAAAAGAAAAAAAGAGCCACATATTGAGTTCCTGAACACCCTGGAGCATATGAAAACAGTTGATATAGTTAGCTAAACACTTAATTTTTCTCATACCAGCACATCTTTTCACCCTCTGTTTGAAACGCTCTGTTTGAGCCACCCCCCTCTCGAAAAGCCCAGTCTGCTCTGATTGGTCAGTTGGCCCACTCTGTTGTGATTGGTCAACTGAACCAAACTCCACTCTAACTAACTTTGTTAACTAGCTTTAACTAGCTGCTAGGCAGGTATTATCCAAATATGTTACTTTGTGACATCACCACATTATGGAAGAAAAGGCGGGACTTCAAGCAAAGCATTTCAAGCAGTTCAGGAGCAGTGTTTCTGTGGGGGAGAGTAACTCCCTTTGGCGTGAACTTTGGGTTTTGTAACTTTGCAGACCATTTACATGCACAAACAACTATACAACACACTAAAGGAAAGAGGAAAAAAACACAAAAGCATAAAGGTCCCCTTTAAAATCCATTTAAATTAACACATTTGTTATTTGACCGATGGTGTTGTCTGTCAAAAAAGATCAGGAACCACTGGTCTAAATGTCTGAAATGTAAAGGACATAAAATGTGCTGCATATCAACTGCTGAAGTGTCTGGTGCTGTGCCATACTGCCCTCTTCTCAAGTCGGTCTTATGCAAATGGCAAGTGTTTGTCAGATTAGCTGGAGCAACAATCCTTCACTGCCCTAATACGTCAATTTGAGTGACTGAGTGTGGTTATTCATCGAGGGACCAGCTTGCCTCTCTGATTTAATCCTGAGTTATGACAATCATAACTTATGTAGCCAGGGCCGATGATGCAGTTATGCGAACAGACATTTTTCAGCTGTCAGCATTTTTACCAATTAAAATTATAAATTCAGACCAAGTGCCGACCCGGCTCAGCTGCCCTCTGCTGCTTCGTCTTCATTTTACTGTACTGCTGTGGAGTTTAATGTTATTGGTTGTTTGGTAGAAAAATTACTGCTTGTGATTTTAGTTTGGTTTAAACAGGCATTATCAGTGTGAGTCATTATGGGGGCAGCAATTTGGGCTAGCTTTTATGATTTTTAAATATGTGACAAAAATCATCTCTGTCTGTTTATTTGTTTGTGTGGATTAAAGATGTCAAGTAAATCTCTGTGATTCTCATACAGAGTCATAATAAATTCATCCATAGTTCTGTGTCTCTCAGACAGGATTGGAAATGTGGTCAGTCAGGGTCACATTTAATGACATGTCAGTTGAAAGGCTGACCTGGAATAAGCCCATTAGACAAGTATGAATGTACCGGGCTGTTGAGAGATTTTGACAAATTCAAGAAATTATTTGTATTATTGATTCATTCTTGTAATGGGAGCCACACAGTATGTAGTGATTATAAAATATATGTTAAATGTAGTGTAAAAATGTAATATACTATAAATATATTGTACCTATTCTATTGTATTTTGCACAACATTTGAATGTTCCCTGCAGGTCTATGTACTTCATGTTCTGCATGTTCATGAAACCCAGCAGGCCTATGTCATCACGCATTGCAGTAATAAATATTGCCCACTTGGAGGCAGTGTAGGCTTGTTTGTTGCTTGTTACCAATTTCCTGCTCCATGATGACAAAATGCATAAATTAAAACTTTTTTTGCATTTGTAAAACTGAAAAGTGTACCAATAAGTATCATTTTGAATTTTATTCTCCATTGGCAGACAGTTATTAGGCTGTACAATGGGGGTTATAGTAACCTATAATAATTATCCTTATATGTAAATTAATGTATTCCAATTTTGAAAACTCTGATACAGATTTACAGTATGTTTCTGCGTATGCAACATGAATCATGTTATTAATCTGTATTTAAAGTCAGCCTAATCTTATCTTCCAATTTTGAGCCGGTTCCTTTCTAACTGGTGACTTTCTTTGTTCTTTTCTCGTGTCACTCAGTTTACCATAGTATTTTGTCAAAATATTAGTTAATAGTTAAACAAATGGGTCAAAAAACTGAACACATTGTCCAATTGTTGACATTAAAATGTAACTTTTGCTTAAATCCACATAAGTATGCTATTCATAATTATTTCTGGGTGACAATGTAAAACATTTGCTGTATCACTACTGCAGCTTTTTGGTTTTTGTTAGTAACTATGTATGGAGACAGAGCAGACAGACCTTCACTGAGCCACCAGGGGGCTCAATTTAGCAGCTATTCTGGCCCATGAAGATGTCCCCTCTTAGTTCTGCACCAAAGCCTTCTGATTGGTCCAAATACCCACATGGGGCTGCACATTGACCAATAGAGTTTGGCCGTATCAGGGGCTGTTGCTAAGGCACTAGAGAGGCAAAAAAAAAAAAAAAAGAGAAAAGCTGTCAGCGGGCTGCCTCCACCATTTCACTCTCTCTCTGTCTGGCTCCTCATCAGCTGCTCTCTCTCCGTTTCTACCTCTCTACCTCTCACCAGCACTCAGGCACCGGCAGCTCTGCTCTGCCTGCTTGTTATTGGTCGCTGATATGTGGAATGAGCAGAGGGAGTGAGTGGTGGTTTTAGTATTATGAACCCTCCCTCATGGACCCGGAGCTGTAGTAGCCCCACCTCCCCCATGGTTCTCCTGCCACTTGACATTTGAGCTCAACCAGCTCTCACAGCCAGTCAGTCACCATTTCACTCTTCCCTTCCCAATCCATCAAGCTAGTTGTATAAACTGGGTAAGCTAGCTAGGTAAACTGGGTAAGTTAGGTAAGTTAGATAGGCAAACTGAGTAAGTTAGGTAAGTTAGATAGGTAAACTGGGTAAGCTAGGTAAGATAGCTACGTAAGTTAGATAGGTAAACTGAGTAAGCTAGGTAGGTAAGTTAGCTTGGTAAACTAGCTAGGTAAGTTAGCTAGGTAAACTAGCTAGGTAAGTTAGCTAGGTAAGTTAGTTTGGTAAGTTAGCTAGGTAAGTTAGCTAGGTAAGCTAGCTAGGTAAACTGGGTAAGCTAGCTAGGTAAACTAGCTAGGTAAGTTAGCTAGGTAAGTTAGCTTGGTAAGCTAGCAAGGTAAACTGGGTAAGTTAGCTAGATAGGTAATTTAGCTACATAAACTGGGTAAGCTAGCTAGATAGGTAAGTTAACTAGGTAAACTGGGTAAGCTAGCTAGATAGGTAAGCTAGTTAGGTAAACTGGGTAAGATAGCAGCACAGTAAGCCATGGAAACGGGAGGCCATTTTCTTCTGTAATTAAGCCATTAAATATCCTATTTTTTCTCTTTAGCATTTGAGGAAAATGGGTGCCAACCACTTGCAGTGATAATATCATGGATGTATTAAGGATAGTATGAGAAAAACATGTCTGTATGAGCTCCACAATATTCTTTTACATCAGTGGAGAAATGTAAAATACCTCCTCTACTATAATATCTACTGGCTGCACTCCAACTATCTTCACACACACATACACATTGCAGCCTGTATATATATATATATACACACACACACACACACACAGGAAGAGGGAAATAAAGAGCCCCTCCATGGCTTTTCTGTCTGCTGTTTCCCCCCCCTCCTCCAGCTCACTGCACTAGTGTGATTGATAAGAGCTTCTCCCCCTCTCATTGGCTTGCACCCGGCGATCGGCAGCTCGTCGGACCGCCCCCGTCGCTCTCCGTACATGGATCGGTCTGCTCAAGAGAGCCCGAGCATCAGAGAGAGCTCGGAGTGGAAACAGGAAGAGGAGGAGAGGGAGAGAGGGGGAAGAAAGAAAGACAGAGAGGAGAGAGGTTCGGGTGAGACAAGGTGGCGAGGAGTGAAAGGGTGGAAAAGGGGAGCAGAAAGGGGTCGAAGAGAAGGAGGAAGGAAGACAAAAAAAATAGAGGTAAAAGCAATGACTTACAGAGGTTCATGTGCTATTTGCTTATGACTGAATGTAAATACTTCATCTACCAGTGTGGAAGAAGTGTGTGTGCATGCATGTCTGTTTTTTCTCTTCTCTGTGTGTGTATTCACTGTGTGTCATTGTTCTGTCTTGGCAGAACATACTGCAGTGTGTGTGTGTGTGTCTGCAGACTGTGCTGCACATTCATGCATGAAGCTCACACACATGCACACTCACACACACACACACATACAGAGCTCACGTGCAGACACAGAGTGCAAGAGCAGGAATGTGAAATGATGAATGTAGGCTAGTGAAGGGGGAAACTGTTGCGGTTACGCTTCTGTTGTGGTTTCGTTTGTGCTCTGTGGAACGTTTAACTGTTGAATATCAGCCTGTGTGTGTGTGTGTGTGTGTGTGTGGGAGGCGTACAGTATAGTAAGGAGCTACAGTGAGACCAAGATGTGTGATGATTAATCTTCATTTAGACTCCTGTCTATACAGTGTCACTGAAAGTTCAAGCTCAGTCTGTTAAAACACCTCACACAGAAAGCTTTGTTGTGCTTTTATAAAATCGCCGGCTCAAATATTTGACTCAGACACTAATTTTTTAATTGTTTGAAAATAGAATGCATAGGGTTGCTTTCTAAAGTACAACTTGTCCCCCAGTGTCTGCTTCCAGTTGATATGAATGCCAGCTCAGGTTACCACCTGGACGTGCGATTCTAGGTTACCATTTCCTTCCTCACACAAGCCAGCTGTCTGACACCCACACGTGCATACAGTACCTTCTTCCAAAACCTGTTAACCTGTCTCATTGTCTTTGCTCACAAAAAAAAGCTGTACATTTTCTTGCATTGTTTTGCAAAAGACACCCCTCTTTCTTGTTCTTGACCTTGCCTTGGTACATTCCGGTACCCCTCAGAGAGGGCTGTGCTTTATGGAGCATACGCCGGCAGAAGCTGCTGTTATACAGAGAGAGAGGGAGAAAGGGGGATAGAGCCGAGGGAAGCGGGGCTGCGGGGATGTTATTTTTAGAAATGTGATTGATATTCGGCTCATACTGTACGTTTCGTCTCTGTGGTCGTGACGCTATTTCAGGCCTGAATTCAATAAAACCACACACGTGCGTGCGGGAGTCTGTCCAGCCTCTGTCTGTCTGTCTGTCTGTTTGAACGTTGTCGCTTCTCTTCCATCTGTTCTCTCTCCATGCCTCTGCTCCTCTTGTTAGCTACAGCCTAGGAGCCACCAGAGAGGTCTGCTGCAGCCAGCCCATCCTTCCTTTTATGGTATAGGATCAGTATCCTTACTACATGCACACACACACACATGCACACAGAAAGTCTCAGCAAGAGATGCACATCTGCAGTGGTTCTGCAGCTAGCAAGAAGCAGCTCCAGATAGTGTGAGGTATGCATGAATGTGACAGCACACAAATTGGAGTGTATTTGCAGAACTGTAGCAGTTCTCCGCTAAACTATGAATATTTTTTTATTCAGCTGACAGAGCGGCTACATATTGGTTGCACTGTTGCAGACATCTGAACAGAGAAAAGAGGATAGTTCATGTGGGGATTTAATGTATACTTCCACATTTCTTTCTCCATTTCCCCCCTCTCTCTCTCTCTCTCTCTCTCTCTCTCTCTCTCTCCATGTCAAACACACGCTAACACTCCCCTCCTCGCTCGAGGCCCTGCTCCCAGCTCTGGACTAAATGATATCATCGGTTGCCAGGGATACAAGGACACAGCGTGCAGAAAAAGAGGGGAGGGTGAGGCATAGGCAGAGCCATACACATAGCCTGAAAGAGAAAGGAAGAGGCTGGGATATTGGGTATCAAGAAAGAAAAGGGAGCCTTGTTGAAACAAGTAGTGAAGAAAGCAAAGGGCAGGGCCACGAGGAGGAAAGGCAGGAGGAAAAGAAAGCCTGTCAAGAGGTTACTGGTCCCATCCTTCCTCTCCCTTCTGTCTTACATCTCATTTCATCCTCTTCCTTTGTCTAGAGAGGGTCAGGTTTGCAACAGTGCAAAATGTGTGTGAAAGCATGTGTTGTAAGAAATGAGAGACGAGGAAGAGAATGGCAGCGTTACTTAAGCGATGGAGGAGAGATGCTGCCCTTGATTTGAGACAATAAAACCTTTCTGTCTTGTACATCTGTGCACCAACTGACTGTGGTATTTCCTCACTCCCTCTACTATGTGTGTCTGTGTGTGTTTGCCAGCTAGCGGAGGATGAGCGTGTCTATTTAAAGGGACTGCATGGGTCTGCCGTCTTGCTATTCCTGACTGACAGCATCATTGGATTTTTGGACCAGAGTCTGTCTCCCCCCTTTTCTCTCAGTGCTCATTGCTAGGTAAGGCTGGTTCAGGGATGCACGTGCAAACACACATACACTATTAGGTTAAAAATACATTAGTTAGACAATTGAATGGGGGTTTTCAGCAGAGACATGAATGGATGCATGGCTGTGATAGTGGAGAGATGACCAGGGTTTCCTTGGTGACAAGAGGGAGGGAGGAAGCACACTGAGGGGTGCAGTCATCAGGTTCATTTGTGCAGATAGCTCACCATACAAGTCAGGAAAAGAATTGTAACATTGTGCACATTTAACACAAAACACTCGCATTGCACTTAAATGTATCTCACTGTGAAGCAGAGGGTTTACCCAGCAGCAACTTAACCCATTTTGCACATGACATCATTGCAAAATTGCAGCTGAATTCCAGATGTCTCGAATTAACCCCGCGCAGATGGGTTTAATTTTGGAAGTACGGAGCCATTGTTGTGCCGAGTCAAATTTAGGCTGCCGCTGACTGACGTCTCCCCCACTACAACACTGTACCAACAGCCAGTGTGCAACAGGGAGGGTCTACAACAGATGGTTTGATCTGCTGTCTGTGTAATGTTGCTGAACCACCAGCAGGCTCAGAGTTAAAGGCACCTTTTCTTGTCAAAGAAACAAGACAATTGCAACACTTTTTGTTGTAGCACCCACACAAACGGTGAAACAAGGTGTTGGCATGAATTAAGCACACAGTGACAGTGTTGTGACATAAGTTGCCATTCTTGGACACAATGTACAACCCAAGATCCCAAGCTTTAAAGCAATTGATGAAGAGGTTATTTCAGCTTTAGAAGCTCAGAAAGCAGATTTTAGTGGAACAGGAGGTGGTGTGAGCATTAGAGTGGATATAATCACACGTTGTGTGTCTATTGTACAGCTTTCTATAGCAACTGATGGCACAGTGCATGTTAGGATAAAGGCATGCAGTCTTAGTTGACTGTATTTTTGCAGTTGTATCTACATAAAGGTATTTTCTGTCTACTCTAAAAATAAATCTAAATGCAGTTGATGGAAAAAAAAAAAAGCCTAAAGCCACAGTGGTAAGAACCGTCTGGCTTCAGTTGCTCTAGCAACTGGTAGGAAATGGGCTATTGAAGAGGTTACTCATTCAGCACTCACAGAAAGGTTACTACACACATGTGCAATAGACTAACCACAAGCAAAACCTGTATGGAGCAAACTTGTAAAATGTGCCACAAGGAAAGTGGTGAAATGTTGCACAGCAGTTCTTCATACAGTAGTGTTTATAAATAGCTGTGGGAATTGAATGCATATAAAGGTTCAACCTATCGCACAGGGAGAGCAAAGCTCTCTTCAGCAGCATGCAAAGTTCAACTTTGCAAGGTCAGCTCATTTCAGCACAATAATGCTGAAGTGTTTGGCAGCAGAGATAGAGACAGTAAGATATCTTTTCTGTCCATGGTGAACTAAATAACTGTATTCAACAAATATATTTTAATCAAAGGAAAATAAATGAACAATACAAAAAATATATGCAAAATAGGCAAAGGAGATTAAAGGTGCTCTATACGATATCCAGAGCATAAATATAGCAGCAAACAACTATTTGTTACGCAAAGATATAGAGGAGTAATGTCTACCTGAGCAGAGAATGAAGTCACTCTCCCTCTGGGTGTGTTGTAACCCAAGCTTCTACGTGCTTTGTTGACATAGCCGGGCTGGCCGTGCGTGCTTTTAGTGCATGTTCGTGCATGTCACACTGACTAGCTCATGGCCACTGCTCTGCACTACGCTCATACGGCGGTTACAGCTGATAATGCCGTCCCGACCAATTGCTTCGTTGTGGAAGCGTAGCGCCCACCCTCCTATCTTCCCCCAGGTAAACACTGTTAGCTCTGTCAGGAGTATGGCACCGTTAGCCGCGAGCCGCCAGCCACCAGCTCAGTAGTGGCTAGAAGGGAGCCAGCAAACTTGGGAAACTCTTGCGAGATAGTTAAGGTTAGGCATTGACCTCGAATGGTTAAGGTTTCGATAGGTCATTGGGCAGCGAGTCTCGTGAGAGTTTTTGCAAGTTTTTGCAGATCTCAGATCAGATTTCGCAATTTGCGGGCTCCCTTCTAGACACGACCCACCACTGAGGCAATAGCAATGCTCCAAATCTCATCACCTTTAAGGATTGTGAATTGTGATCAAACAACAAGTGAACAATTTGAGTCTCAACCAGCCAAACACCTGACCTGGGACAGTGGTTTAGTACTCAGAGGGCAGCTATAGAGCTCATTGTGCTTCTGGAAGTTGGTGTACTTGAAGCGAATGAGTAGAAGAAGTATAGATCTACTGAGCAAGTAGCTGATATTGAACTGTGAGACTGGATTTGAGACACAATTCACCACTAGAGAAATAAAGACTCAGGGCTTTTACTGTAATCTCAGAAAAATACTACAGCAGCCCACCCTGTTTTTTTTTTTCCCCTCTGCTTTTTTTGTTCTCAAAGTAAGGTTGCCATGGCCCTTCGTCTTAGTGCCATGTTTTTTGTTTCTATCATTGGATGGCCACTGGCTGGGGTGGCTGCTGGGTAGTGGTGATTAGCGAGAGGCTGAATGCACAATGCAGCTCTGGCTGACTGATGATATGACCACTGAACAGATACAGTACTGTGCAGCAGAAAATACAGGAAATAAAATGTACTAGAGAGAGATGCACAAAATGACCCTATAGTCGCGATGTAAATAACAGACCCACATGGATAAGCCAGAACAAAAGCAACGATTGTGTCGACATTCATGTTTCTCTCTCTTTTCGCTCTCAGGTGTGAAGTGGAGGGCCTTCCAAACAGACCAAGACTGGTAACATTTGTTTCTGTCTCTATACATTGCGTGCAAAGATGTACTATGTGCACCACTGTAGCCTTTATGGTATCGGAGTAGTACTTAAAGCCCTTTTGTGTACATATAGATTATTGTTAACTGTATTGTGAATAGATCCATGTGTGAGTCGCTGCATGTAGTGTTTTTTGTTTGTAATTGGATTTTACTTTACATGATTACAGGGCCCTTCCTTTAGGCCTTTTTCAGATAATAAGTCATTGAGCAGAGCAGTCTTCTGAATAAGCATCAAGGAAGTTCACTGCAGAGCGGTGGGCTTTGTCATTTGCGTAAGCTAATATCTGATTGGATGAAAGTGGCAGCACTTCCGTATTGCATTTTACGTAGTCAGATGTTCTTTAAATGAGATGTAATATTTATTTATTTGTTCATTTATTCATTCAAAACCGTAACACCGTACGCATTAAACATTGTCTGTGTTCCAGGCTGCATGTATCACCCCGCAGAGCTGTACTCTGGCCGTAACACATGGGACTCCTATCCAGCTGGAGGACCTAACCGAGGACAATGGGCTCCTGTAAACGGTCGCCCCTGGAGCCACACGGAAAGGTCAGCATCACCGTCACAACACTCGCACACTTGGTGATTCTACGGTGTTACCTTTTTAATTCTAAAACGACAGTAGTCCATGCACAGTTGCACACGTATCATTTCACATGCAGTAGACGAGCCTCCTATGTATTTACTGTCATGTATTGGTTTTCCTCATTTCTTGAACTGATCATGCATTATGATCTTTAGTCATGAACACCAACCAAGACATCCAATAAGACTATAGCAAGCTTAACAGAAGTTAAAGGGGAGATTGTTGGCTCCAACAGTTAAGAAAGCAGATCCAATAGAAATGCCTTTTAAAGGGATAGTTCAGGTGTTTTGACGGTGGGCACACCCCCAGTTTGGAGAAGCAGATATGAGTTACCGCACGGAAGCAAAGCAATGTACTGCTGTGGACGGGGCCGGCAGGGAAAAACGTATTTAAGCACCTAAAAGAACGGCCCACCTAAAAAAAATCAATATCAGTTTAAGTATGCGCAATATTTCGAATATTTTCGCTGGTTTACCTTGCCATGAGATGTGATACAGTCTGTTTCCAACGGGGAACTGAAGCCTTTGTATCCATTTATGCTCTCACCAAAGCAACCAGACTCCATTGGAAATAACAGTAATTTTACCTTGCAGAACACAGGAGAAGAGCATAGATGGATACAACGGCTTCAGTTTTCCGTCGGAAAGGGAAAGGGCTGTCTGGCGGAATAGGTGGGCCTTTCTTTTTAGGTGGCTAAAATCCGTTTTGTTGCCGGCCCCGTCCACAGCAGTACAATGCGGCAACTCTTGTCTGCTTCTCCAAACTGGGGGGTGTGAAAACTGTCATCTACTGTAGGTAAATACAATGACTATGGATAAGTACATCATACAACCCCACTTCAAAACACCCAAACTATTCCTTTAACACCTTGAGTGTTGTGGGGGAAAAAACTTTTCCAAAGCCTTCCTGAAAAGAATTGAAACTCTGGGAGTGGACAGTGGCACCAACTTGAGGCTTGAACTTCCCCAACCAGGGTCATTCCAGCAGGTGGGACTCCAGCCTTTTGTTGTCTGGGTTGATTCAAGATAAGCACCACTTTAAGGGACTGACTGATTAACTGGAGCTGTGATGAGCATATTCATGAAAAGCTCTTACTCCAGCTGCAGCTGTGAGCAGGAACCCATCTGCAGTTCAGACTCTGGTGAATGAAGCTATGACTTCTTCAGCTGCAGCTGAGAGACGCCTCAGTCTAGCTATTCAGCTGCAGCAGTTGAGGGTGGTGGCTCTAATGAATATGATTGTGTCTGTAGCTGACTGGCTGTGGATTTGGCAATAGTAACAATTGTGACTCTGATAAAGAGGTGTGACATAAACACTAAACTAGGGCTGGGCGATATGGCCAAAATCTTCCATCCCGATATAGGTAATTTCATATCTTGATAACAATATATATCACGATATAGCATGTTTTCTCGTAGGTCAATAAATAAATAGTCTAAACAGTTTCAAGTGAAATTATAAATAAAAATGAATAAATATTTCCATGTATACACATTTGTTAATCGCATTGAATTGAATGGTAATGTAAAGTGTGATGTAAAAACAAAACCGCGACCTTCAAATGATATTCCCTCAAAATTTGAGTTAGTTTGTGCTTATTGTTATCAATTTAGTAATTGTGTATCACGGTATATGATTTAATCGCAATACAATTCCATTGAAAGATAATAATTTATCCTATTGAATAATTGCCCAGCCTTACACTAAACAACAATAATATTACAATACAATAAATAATATTTGAAGAAGAAAACTCTGAGAGGTTGGTAATTTGTATGAAATTGTAATCCAGTCTAGCTGAGAAATACAGCCACAATTCTCCTTTCAAGGTCAAATAGGCAAGTTTTTGGCATCATTGGGCAAAAATTCCGTAATAACCTTTCAGCATATTGTAATTCAAGTGTTCTGAGAGAAAACTAAACTTCTGCACCTCCTGTGGCTCTGTTTTCAGGCTTTAAAAAATCTAAATCCAATCACAAGACTGGGCTTTGTTAGCGAGCTCTGCAAATGAACTCTGTAGTCAGTGAAGACAAAGAAGTTTATTGCTACAAAAGTGGATGTTTTTCCTCATAAAGTCACTAAAAGTTGCTAAAAAAAATAATTGCTTCTGAAGTAATGTCTAATTTTTTGAGCGTTGCAAAATTAGCAATCAACAAGGAAAAACTTGATTAAGACATTCAAAGATGGAGTATACCTACAAAGCAAACTAACCTTGTTCAACCTGACTTAACTGCTGGCAACAAGATTCAGAGCTAATGCTACAGTATATTCTCTTATGGGCTGTGTATTTTCAACTTCTGTATTTTTTTTTTGTTACCACAGATGTCAAGAAGGGCGCAATCAATCACATCATCCACCACCAAGTCGTCTTTATAATAGGTGAGTGAAATATCATTGGTAAACTGCATTGCAAATATGCATTTTGTAGCTTTGCCGCTCATAGCGCAGGTAATCTTTCTCAAATAAGTTCTGCACTTCAATGCATTTGTATTTGCATAGCCATCTTCGCTTGTATTTGCCACTTGAGCAGCAGAACGGCACAACACCTGATCTGCATCATGATACTTGTTGCTCAGTTCAGTTGGTCTTTTTTGCTCAGGGGGGAGAGAACAGCCAACCATGTCCTGGACAAGGGCATCTCTAAGGGGCACAGGCAGCCTCTCCGTCTCTGGGATGGCAAAGAGCAGCCGTTTGAGTCCCAGAACTGGCACCACAACTCCGCACGCTCATTCCACAACAGAGCTGGCACCAGCAACGGTTATCTAACGGGACCGGGGGAGCGCTACGCAAACTGGGACAACAATGTCAGCAACTCTGTGGTGAGACCTGCAGATCCGGACTTTAAAAGAAGTTAATATTGTTATTAGAAAGAGAAGTGTGTCATCACTTGACTCTTTGATTATGTCCTTTTTTGTCTTTTTCGACTGTTAGCATGGGGGTCCTCGCTTGCATCGCAACAACAGAGAGCTCCAGCCCCCGCCAGAGAGATGGGCCCCCTCAGACTGCCGCAGGAGCTTTCCTGGCAGAATGATGAACAACAGACCAGGACCCTGGAAACGGCCAGCCCTCCACCAGCGGCGAGACCAGCTGCACCAGCACAGTCCACCCCCACAGCACCCGTTATCCCCTAGGGAAGAGTGTCCAGCCAAGAGGAGAAGGGACTCTGGCCCTGATCAGGTAAAGTTTGTTTTCATTTTTGTGCAATAGCACCACCTGTTGGTAAAAACTCCATCTAGCATGACAGGATATTTCTGCTTCTCTGTTTAGTCATCTCATCCGGGATCAAGGCATTTACCTTTACTTGCCCACTCCCCTTCGCCACCTCGCCACCACCGCTGCAACCAAGATGACTGGAAGCCTCTTAATGACAGGGCGGGTCATTGCCACCACTCTGACCACAGGACCTCAACACAGCAACAGGTAAACTTGTACAATCCATTAAATGATTACTAAAATATTACAGTTTTTTTTACAATTGCTAACAAGCATTTACCTATACTTTAAGATATTGTTTTTCTAAACTCTTAACACAGCAACACACCTACATCACACAGTTAGCCAAATAGTTAATTGTCTGTTCAAAGTCACATTTTGTTCATTAAATACCAACTCTACATTTCAAAATAATAGCACATGTTTTCTATCCAAAAGGCACATATAGTTAACCACAGCACAATGACTTTCAACAGTTGATGACATTACAAAAACTGCATCACTTTTCACAATGATGAAATCCATTGTTTTTTTTAAATTCAGTTTCCTTTTACTCCTACTTTTATTATTGTTTTTGCAGGAAACCTCTAAACTGCGAGCTGGAGGACACGGCTTCAGTAACAGTCACGTGGCGGCTCCGAACCAGAATTGTGGCAGCAGACCACCGCATCATGGAAGCAGGGGGAAGGTGGACCGCAAAATGTCGTCGTCACCAGCAGACCACACCCGTGTGCCTTACAGCCACCAAAACCACCATTACCACTATCAACGGCACACAGGCCACCCCAGAGCCCTACAGCACAACCCGCCGCTGCACCTTGTCGAGGAAAAGGACTCGCGGAGCCATCACCACAAACAAAGCACAGTAAGAAATAAACATTTAAAAGCACAAACACACAAAATCTGTTTAAATAAATAGGAAGTGTGTAATATTCTGTATTCAAACATTTGTTGATTAACGCTCTGATTGACTTTACTGTCTTGACTTGACTTTAATTTTCGAGTGGTAAAAAAATGGTTAAATTTAGCACCAAATCTGTGTCACAAATGGTATCAACCCAAAAATTGCTGCAACAACTTATGAGACATAATAGAGCATGGGAATGGCCATCATATACTTCTGTCATAATGTTCTAAGCCCTTATACACTCTCACATTTTATTTTAATTAATTAATTGATAATTCATGTTTATTTCTGAATCATGACTAGAACAATTTGACACACAGTGATGAGCTGCATCTCAAATTAATCTTCAGGTCCCCAGCTTTCAGATGATGTACACTACTTCTATGTGACATTTACTGTTGACCTGCTATCTCCCCTAAAGCCCCCCTGCACCCCTCTAAAAAAAACAAGAAAGGGTCTATTGTGGGTCTCAGAGTGTTCATTAAGTACATCCCCAGGGAAGTTGCCTTTTAATAATATCATCAATGTCAGTATAACAGTACATATACTGTATATTATGCTATGTATCCTATCCCTGAACAAATGTCTAAACAGAAGTACTCCTGACTCTGCAGGAACCTCAGCGCACTCATCAAAGGGGCATTTCAAGGGATCCAGCCCTCTCCAAGTCTTCTGGTGCAGACTCTCCTCCCTATTCATCCCTCCTCTGCAGCCTGAAAGATGGAGGTTCTACTGCCAGCAGTCCACGTGCTCCTTCCAGTCCCTCTTTATACACGATGGCCAGCGGCAGAAAAGATCCATCAATCGTTCGTCAATGTAGCCCCGGTCTCAGTGGACAGCAGAAACTCCAGGGAAGCCCTAATCACACCCTGAGACCTAGCCTGACATCCACCACGTCTCTCGCATCTCACACTGGTCCAAAATCCAGGTTTTCAGACGTCAAGTATAGAAAGACCTTGTCGCAGCCCCTCTGCTCACGACAGTCCCCCCACAGCAGATCCAGAGCAAACAAGCCCGAGAAGGACTCGGAAGAACACAAAAAACCTGAGAAGCTGGTGAAAAAGGAGAGAAAGGGTGAAGAGAGAAAGAGGCGGAAGAAAAAAGAGGAAAAAAGGTTGGCTGAGAGAAAAAGGAAGAGGGATAAAGCGGCAAAGAGGGAAAGGAAGTTAGGCTTGAAAACTAAAGTCACAGAACAGGGAATGTTTACTTCCGTCTCGACTTCCAACTCTTCAGGAGAGGCCAAAATGTGTAAAATGGAGACTCTGTCCCCAGAAAATCAAGGCCAGCCGCCACTCAAACACAAGCACAGGGAGAGGAGTGAACGAGCGGAGAGGACACACAGGCCGTCCACAAATACCCCTCATCCCAGCTGCGCTTCATCACAGCCGTCCTCGAGATATGAAAATCACAAAATGCCCAAGAAGAACAACAATCTCCCAAAACTCCCCATCAGGGAACAACTACTACAGCCCCTTCCCAGGAACACCAGCCACAACCAGACCAGAAAGAGGCCCACTGCTGTCTCATACCGATCAGGAGCGAAGCCCAACGACACGCTACCCTCCCTTTTATTCAAAGCCTTAGCCCCTCTCAGTAGAGCATGTTCTATTAGCTTAGAGCGGCCCATCCATGGCAAAGAAGGTAGGCAGGGAGGGGTTCTCAACGCTCCGGACCTGCAGCCTGTGGGAAATTTGAGGGAAATGGGAGACAACCTTTCGAACACTCCTCCTGTTCTCAGCTGGCAGGGCTCCCCAGTATCATCTCTGGGAGAAGATGAAGAGGAGCTAGAAAAGGGAGTGATGAGTAGACCTGTCCTCCAGCCCAGCCCCACCCAGTGCTTCTCTCCTCCTCCTCCTCCTGTTGACAGCGACGGCACTGACGATATGAATAAGGAGCCTTGTGAAGGTACGCCGACTATTTATTCGCCCGATGGCATGTCTGAACTCAGCGATCTGCCTCGTGCGACAGAACAAGTCGCCGAGGAAGAAAAGGAAAAAGAGGTGGACAGCAGTAGGGGAACTTCTGGCTCTCTTCTCCGTGAGCTTCGTCACCATAAAACAGGTCTGGATGACGTCTTCAAGAGCCTGGCCACCTTCCTTGGAGGCCAGAGGGTCACGTGTCGAGGCGGTCCATTCGGAGGGCCTCCTGCTGGCGCCACCAGAGGAGTGAAGTACTCCTCTTCTCTTGAATTGGGGCCAGAGATTCATGAGCTTCAGGATTTCTCCCCCAAAACAGACCCTACTACAGCGTCCTCCAAACCTGGGAATCAGGCACCGACTCACACTACCTCAAACGTATGTTTGAAATCCCACAGTCCGACACATCTGAGGGAGCCTGACGCAGATGCCCCGGTGCAGGAGAAGCGGGACGAAACTGAGAACGACGTCAAAGAGAAACAAGAGAGTAAGGATATGGAGATCCTCTCTGAGAGAACAGAGTCATCTCTTTTGGACGGGTCACTGAGCGCACAGCTGAGACTGACCACAACACACACGGCCTCGTTCACCAGCCTCATTACTGTCTCTACCAAGGAAGAGAGAGGACACAGCGAAGAGACGGAACGCATAGGTACAGACAGGAAGAGAAAACAAAAGGCTAAGGACGAAGTGGGTGAAGGAGAGATCAAGATTAAGATACAGACAGAAGAAAGCAGCGTCATCTGTTCTAAAAACAAAGCAAACGAAATGAGGGATTTGGAAGAAAGGGATGTTTCCTCCTCGGTGCTCGTCATCTCCAGAAAGTCGCCCAAGCCTCTCAGAGATGGTACGAAGGGCCAGCTTCCTCAGGAAAATCAACCCCCACATGGCAAACACGTCCAAAAAGAAAAACTGGACACGGGGAACACCGACGTAAAGATAATAGCAGAGAAGAAGGAAGAGTCAGAAAGTAAGATATCCTCAGCACCCAGCTACACAAACACCAAGACCTCAAGCTCAGCGTCCACTGTAACAATCAACACGTCCAAAATATGTGTGTCAACACCAGCAAGTAAACCTCCATGCTCAGTAGCTCCGGTCGACCCGCTGAAACTGAAAGCATTGTCCATGGGCTTGTGTAAGGAGCTGAAGATCCTCTTATTTAAAGTGGAGAGCGCTGGAAGACAAACGTTCAACATATCGGAGGTGGAGGAGCGAAGAATCCCTCTTTCCAAGATCAGCATCGAAAACACGGGCGCTGAAGTGGTCAGAGCTTGCAAGTGAGTACTCTAACAAAGATAGTCCTAGTCTGGGTATCTCATTCATTTATATAGGCCACTGGTTTCCAACCTAGGGGTCCCAACCCCCACTAGGGGTCGCCAAAGCTTCACAGGGGGGTTGAGAGGCCTTCTTGGAATTACGGGGTGTAAGACAACTTTTTTTTTCAATATACAATATACAGTTGGCATATATCTCAGAATTTCATTCATTTCTGTGAATAAAACTAAATGAAATTGTTCTTTTTAAAGGTCCCATATTGTAAAAAGGGAGATTTTCATGTTTTTTATTATAAAGCAGGCTGAAGTGCTATATAAATATTGTGAAAGTATCAAAATGCTCAATCCATGGAGAAATACACACAGCCCGTATTCAGAAACTGTGCATTTGAAACAAGCTGTCAGGATTTCTGTAATTTTGTGATGTCACAAATATACAGTATATAGACTATATCACAGTTTTTACATGTAAACATTTTAAACTAAATGTGTCCCAGTTTATTTACGGATGCAGTGTATGTGAATGACATCAGCTGACAGGAAGTAAACATGGACCCAAGCTGTTGCCTAGCAACGTAATTCCGTTGATATGCCCTAAAACAGTGTTTCAGACGGAGGGTAAATACAGGTATATTCAGGCAGACAGTACGAGGAAAATAAAGACATTTTTGAACATTTAAGCATGTAAACATGTTCTAGTAACATAAAATACAAGTATGAACGTGAAAATGAGCATAATATTTAATATTAATATTATAAAACAACCAAAGAAAACACGGAATTTGTAAAAAAAAAAAATAAACCTTCATTAAGTATGAATGATTGTTAAAAATAGAAAAACACACTACACACATAATTGTATTTAAAGTTCCTAATAATCATTTATGATGCAATATTCACAGGAAATAATCATTCATCCAAATTGCTCTTTTTTGCACAATTTTCCAGTTATTGCGTTCACTATTTGGGTTAATTGTACAGTTTATCAATTGTTCTTTACTGTTATTGTTATGCATTGAAAATAATATGAAATATCCATAAAATATGTCACTTAGTCTGAGGTTGTTAGTTTACACAATGATAGAAAAGGAGTCCCACATCGGGTTTTCCATCTAACCTCTTCGTCATCTTTTTCCAGGGGGACGAGGGTGAAGGGGAAATTCAAGGAGTCCTTCCTGCTTCCGGCCCTCTCTGTTAAACCTAACATCAACACCGACATCCCCATTCCTCGAGAAAAGCTCAACCCTCCTACACCGAGCATCTATGTGAGTCCACACAGATTAGCACAGTCAACATGATCCAGCCCAACAAGTAATATCAACAAGTATTGAATCCTAACAACGTGTTTTTAGCCATGCTAGAGGCATGGTTCTAGGGATGGAAATGTCGGCCTGGTCGGTCCACCACTTTGCTCCAAACGGAAATATCCTGATAACTATCTGATGGATTGGCTTAAAATTTTGTCTAGACATTTTGTTCCCCTCAGGATGAATTGTAACGACTTTGGTAATCCCATAACTTTTTGATTTTAATTAGTCTTTAACTTTATGACCAAATACTCGCATCAGCCTCAGCTGTACTTTGCAAATTAGCAAATGATAAATGCTAACGCGCTTAACTAAGATGGTCAACATAAGAAAACATCAGCATTGTAATTGTGAGCACGTTAGCATGCTGACATGCTGATTAGTATTTAGCTCAAAGCACCGCTCTGCCTAAATACAGCCTCAGAGAGCGCCTAGCATGGCTCTAGACTCTATAAATACAAAAATAAAAATCTGTAAAATCACCACCATAAATCTTTTGAAATATTTAAAATCTCTTGAATTATTTCTTGGATTGTTTTCTCGATAGCAGCAGAGAGAGCTGCCTTATCATACCTTGTTTCAAGACATCTACACGTTACCAACCTCCTGTCAGTATTTTTCATTTGTTTTCAAGACAAATCAAATTTATCCCATCGCTGCGTTCAAATGTTCATAATTTATTCTGCGTCTCTTCCGCAGTTGGAGAGCAAGAGGGACGCCTTCTCTCCGGTTCTGCTTCAGTTCTGCACCGATCCCAAAAACGCGGTCACAGTCATCAGAGGCCTTGCTGGCTCCCTCCGTCTGAGTAAGTTTATACACCACACTCATCTCTGCTAATTTACCCCACTCCAGTTACTCTGTTTATCAAATGCCCTTCCATTAATTAGGGCCTTTTGTTTGTTGTTTGTTCATCAAAACATCAAGACAAGGTTAAGGGAAGGAGGCATTGATTATTCCGATATAAATGTAGCATATCGTAAAACTGTGGGGTTTATTTTAGATGTAGTAGATATATTACACTTGACATTTAAAGAAGACCTATTATGCTCATTTTCAGGTACTTCATACTTGTATTTTGGGTTTCTACTAGAACATGTTTACATACTTTAATGTTCAAAAAACACTTATTTTCATACCGGCTGAGCTACAGCACCAAACTAGCAGCTAGGCAGGTATTATGCAAATGTGTTACTTGGTGACATCAGCACATTACGAAAGTAAAGGCAGGACTTGAAGCAAGGCATTTCAGGCAGTTCAGGAGCAGTGTTTCTGTTGGGGAGAGTAACTCCCTTAGGTGTGGACTTTGTAACTTTGCAGACCTTTTACATTCACAAAAAAAAAACATAATACACTAAAGGAAAGGGAAGAAGCACAAAAGCACAATAGGTCCTCTAAGACATTCAAGATATTTTGAGTCATTTCAGTAATAAGCTTTCTGAGTCAGCCCTTTATCCACCCTGTATGGTTGCTGCATCTTTCACAGTCATTGTGAGAGCCCCAACTGTATCTTTACGATCCATATTTGAATGCAGACCGTGTATGCTCAACCATGACGTGATGGCAGGGCCACTGGTAGGCTGTACTACGATCGTAGAATGTTACTTTGAATGTGTTTGCATACTTCAGTGTGTGTATGTTTTACAGTCATCCAGTTTAGATAAACTAATCTTATTTCTATTCCTACACCTTTTCATACTTTGTTGTGTGAAATATTTTACGTTTAGAGTTAAATAATGCAACATAACTGGGATAACAACCATTTTTTGAGTGTTTAAAAATCCCAATGCCTTGAGAAATCTAAAATTAAAAATAATCCAAAAGTTGGAAAAAAATATGAAGAGTTTGGAAATTTGAATTAATCTGATGATTATCTTTCCTTTCCCTATGTGAGACCTTGGTCTGTTCTCTACCAAGTCTCTGGTGGAGGCCAATGCGGAGCATGCAGTGGAAGTGAGGACTCAGGTTCAGCAACCCGCTGATGAGAACTGGGATCCCAGCGGTTCGGCGCAGACGTGGCCCTGTGAAAGCAGCCGCTCGCACACCACCATTGCCAAATACGCTCAGTACCAGGCCTCCAGCTTCCAGGAGAGCCTGCAGGTAGACATTTTCCTTCATTACAAACACATGTACACACGTGCACACAGATGTTTTAATATGTAGTGGATATGGATATAATTAAAGGGGTTATTAATTGCAACTCTCATCTAAATGAAAAAAACATTTTACACAACACAAAACAGAAATGCTTGCTTTACAGACACTGAGCCTCATTCAAAAAACGCTTTCTTCACATGGCAAAACACTCACATCATCATCATTTCATGTTTTTAATTTGCATATTTTGGCACAGTTGTTTGGAAAATTCTGTCACTCCGACAGCGACCTCAGGGTCTTAGCGCAGGTCTCTGTCCAGTATCATCCTTCCATCATCATCATCTCCATGACTGTCTCACTTGACAGCCTCTCATATCGTCTTTTTTAGCATCTAACCTTATGTCAAACATGTTGTCTGTGTTTGAGTCTTCTTTTTGCTCTTTGGTAACAGTTTTATGAATGAAAACCCACATACGGAGCAAAACAGGTAGCCTCATACGACCATTAGGGGCATTGAACATGCTAATGACCACAATGATAAGCAAATCTCACAAGTTTAGAATAAGAATACAAAAAATTATCTTGCTTAGGAACCGTATGGGATGTTAATGACCCTAAGGTGTTGCTAGGGAGATGGAGTTATGCCTTATGAAAAACTTGGTTGCAAAACACATGAAAATATAAATGAATGGTCTTATTTTTTTTTTCTTTGTCAAGTGACCATGGTATAGTATGTCATAAAAACAGTCGCAGTATAGTATGCCATTGAAAATTATAGTATAGTAATGTCATAAAAAGTCATACTATAGTATGTTATAAAGAAAGACACAAGTAATCACACTTGTCTAAGTATTTACCTAAGTAACTCTTCAAGATGCATGTATGTTTATATTTATATATACTGTATATCGTCAGCTGTCACAATTGTATGGACTAATAACATCCACACATAATGTCGGAAAATAATGATGTACACGTAATCTTTGTCCAGGACTAAGCCTCGAAAGTGAACCATGTAATGATGCATCCATTTTTAGCTGTTGGCCAACCTGTCAGCAAAGCTCATGTAGATGTGTTATAGGAGGAGAAGGAGAGCGAGAACGAAGACGAAGGAGAGCAGTCTTCAGCAGACACAACAGCCGCCACCAAAGCTGCTCTGACATTAGCCAACATGAAAGGTGGTCCTGCCTCGACCGCCATGAAAGCCAATTCTGCTTCCGTCTTCAACAAAGCCCAATCTGTTCAGGCCAACGGCACACCCAGGTTAGAACAAAACTGTGATCTGTCTGTATGAAGAATTCACTGTGTTAACAATACTCAACTCAGACATTGTTCTTTTTCTCCAGCTCCGAGCAGAAAACAGGCGGAAAGGTCATTAAATTTGGGACCAATATCGATCTCTCTGACCCTAAAAGGTGGGATTATGTTTTTAAATTCTGCTTCAAAATGAGCTCACTGAGGGTCCTTGTTGTTTCACATTACTTATCTTATGTTTTTATTAAGGTGGAAGCCCCAACTGCAGGAGCTGCTGAAGCTGCCAGCTTTTATGCGTGTGGAGTCCAGCAACAACATGCTCAGTCACGTCGGTCACACCATCCTGGGCATGAACACCGTCCAGCTCTACATGAAGGTGCCAGGCAGTCGCACGCCAGGTCAGTGTGTGTGTGTGTCTGACAACACAATTAGGCCCTAGTAAACCTCTGATTGATGTTTCAAATGAAGGAAAGTTTTGACCGTTTGCACTTGTCATCAGGTCATCAAGAGAACAACAATTTCTGCTCCGTCAACATCAACATTGGGCCCGGTGACTGTGAGTGGTTCGCTGTCCACGAGCACTACTGGGACGCTATCAACAAATTTTGTGAGAAGTGAGTGAAGATGTTGTTTAACAACTAAGGCTGTCAGTCGATTAACATATTTAATTGTTATTAATCGTATGATTGTCTATAGTTAATCGCGATCAATCGCAAATTAATCACACATTTTGTTTTTATCTGTTCAAAATGTACCTTTAAAGGCAGATTTGTCAAGTATTTGATATAAGTATCAACATGGGAGAGGGCAAATATGCTTACTTTATGTAAATGTATGTATATATTAATTACTGGAAATCAATTAACAACACAAAACAATGACAAATATTGTCCAAAAACCCTCACAGGTACTGCATTTAGCATAACAAAATATGCTCAAATCATAACATAGCAAACTCAACCAAACACGCAACAACAGCTGTCAGTGTGTCAGTGTGCTGACTTGACTATGACTTGCCCCAAACTGCATGTGATTATCACAAAGTGGGCATGTCTGTAAAGGGGAGACTCGTGGGTACCCATAGAACCCATTTTCATTCACATATCTGGAGGTCAGAGGTCAAGGTACCCCTTTGAAAATGGCCATGACAAGTTTCAAGCATTTTTTAGCCTCCTTCGTGACAAGCTAGTGTGACATGGTTGGTACCAATCGATTCCTTAGGTTTTTTAGTTTCATATGATGTCAGTATCTTCACTCTATCTTTAAGAATGAGCCCGCTACAACCTAAAAAATGGCAAGTTGCGTTAATGTGTTACAGAAATTAGTGCCGTTAAAATGAATTTGCATTTACTGCGTTATTACCGCGTTATCTTTGACAGCCCTGTTAACAACACATGTAGCTTCAGTATCTGTGCATGCTAAATTACATTGTTGCAAATTGTTTCCTTCAGGCATGGAGTAGACTACCTTACAGGGTCTTGGTGGCCAGTCCTGGAAGACCTCTACAGCTCCAACATCCCTGTGTACCGCTTCATTCAGAGGCCGGGAGACCTGGTGTGGATTAATGCGGGGACTGTGCACTGGGTCCAGGCGGTGGGCTGGTGCAACAACATCGCCTGGAATGTGGGCCCACTCAACTGTAAGTCACAGCGAGGACCAAAACTTAGGGGGAAAACAGCAGCTTAAAGCTTGACAGTCAGATGTTGTTCTTTGTGTCAAATTACAACTTAAATATGGTGTTAAATATGCGACCTACTTTCAAGCTCAACACTGTTTTTTTGCTCTCCCAGCGTACCAATATCAACTCGCCCTAGAACGCTATGAGTGGAACGAGGTGAAGAAGGTTAAGTCAATCGTTCCCATGATCCACGTTTCCTGGAATGTGGCGCGCACCATCAAGATCACCGACCAGGATACCTACAAGATGATCAAGTAAGATGTCTCTTTGTGCGTATCCGTGTGTGTGTGAGAAAAAGAGTGTTACATCTTTCATTATTCTCTCTCAGACACTGCCTGATGCAGTCCATCAAGCACATCCAGATTCTGAGAGAGCAGCTCTTGGCTGCAGGGAAGAAGATCTGCTACCAGAGTCGCGTGAAGGACGAGCCGGCCTACTACTGCAACGAGTGCGACGTGAGTCCCCTCTTCTCCTGTCTGTCCATACAGGAAATGGCACATTTGTGTTGTGGTGATGCATTACAAACATGATATGAACTGCAGTAACCAAAACTGTATCCGTGCAGGTGGAGGTGTATGACCTGTTGCTTGTGACCAGTGAGAACAGCACTAAGAAGAGCTACGTGGTGCACTGTGAGGACTGTGCCCGAGCTAAGAGCCCATCGCTGGCGGGAGTAGTGGTGCTGGAACAGTATCGGATGGAGGACCTGACTAGAACCTACGACACCTTCACACTGGTCAGTGTCACTTTCTGATCACTAACAGTAACGCCAGAGTAGTTTTGAGCGAGGTTCTGAGGCTAGATCAGGTACAAACAGGACTCCATTATTGCATTATCCATATCTTTATCTTCTTTATCAAGAATTGCCATTCTTCCACAGTGCAAAGGTGCAGGGCTGCAAGCAAAGAGAAATACAATGCAATATGAAAATCAGCTTGAAGCTTGCTTGTAATTGGTGATCCATTACAGTGAATATGCGTGTATTTGTTGTCCCAGTTTACATCGTTATTGCTGTGGACAGTTTTTGATAGGTGTAATCGTTCCTCCTGTCCATACCAGGCGGCAACCTGCATTCTTTCTAACGGCCAGCAGGGGGCGACTCCTCTAGTTGCAAAAAGAAGTCAGATTGTATAGAAGTCTATGAGAAAATGAGCCTACTTCTCACTTGATTTATTACCTCAGTTAACATTGTAAACATGAGTTTATGGTCTCAATCGTTAGTTTCAAGTCTTCTTCAATACAGCATGATGTTCATTTAGTGAATTATGGTCCCATTTAGAGTCAAATAGATCATTAAGCAGGGTATGCTTTAGGGTGTAGCTACCTTGTCATTGACAGGTTGCTACTTTGATAACTGTCCGGTCTGGGAGTCGTCTGGGTTTTCGTCTTACAACTTGGAGAGAGGCTTAAAGAGACGGGTGCTAAAACGGAGCGTCAGACAGACAGTATAAGAAAAATGTCTTTTTTGAACATTAGAGACCACAACATACCACAGCCTGCTTCGCGTCGTGCCGAGCAACGCCCCTTAGCTGTGATATAATCACAACATATCACAGTCTGAAGTGAACTATTACTTTTATAAACGGTCAACAAGTATGGCAAAATGAAAGTTATAGACACATTACAATTTAAAGTTTTTTTATTAATAAATAATAATGTTCACAATACAATGGGCCCTCCTGCCTGTACATACCGAGGTGGTTGCTATGGAACGTACAACAACACCGGCTAGTATTGTATAGATTTAAATTGTTGGCTCTTTATTTACATTATTTGTATGTTGTCATTTATTGTGCAACCACTGAGAAACTGTCCAGCATCAGTTGGAGGACTTTGATAACTGCTTGTGCTAGGCTTGCCTCTTTTCGTTGGGAGAAGTTGTGTTGCTTGGCTTGGTGTTACCGCTTGCTTTTATATTCTGGGCAACATTGCAGAACCTCCGCTTTACATACCGCTGCATGTCGTTTAGCAGCTGGATTTTCTTCTAGAGATGTGCACGGCTCAATCCAGTCCTCCATAGAAGCTAATGTTTCCATTTTTTAGCAGGTTTTGGCAGCTAACCTTCTTACTTTGTATTTGTAACCTGTGCTGTGACCCCGTCTCTAAGCAACCATGAGTCTAATGTTTTTTTAACGTATTTTTCTCAGACGTGTAGTGATACAGAAAAGGGCAAAGGTTAGACGCGTCATAGCAGTGGTATGTGGGTATTATATCACAGGTATTGCTTGATTTGAGTTCCACGTTTTCTAACATCTAGAGTGATGCGTGGACATTTTTTACCACAAAATAAAATAAATACAGATAATGATAAATTACGGTAAGTATTTTGTGCATGTTTGTTTCCATATCATAAATTCACTTTTTCAAGTGGCCAGCTGAGCTCTGTCTCTTCCTCTTTTTCTCCCCCTTCAGGCTCCATCAACCCTTTCAAAGTGAGGACTCCTCCCTGGTGTCTTTCAGCCATAACCAAAACTCTAATGGCAGCACAAATGTTGTCTTAAAAGGCAATCTATTCCTGCAAACACTCTCTGAATCAGCCAATCACGTTTACTCAGTATTGTTTACATCACACAATAAGGTATGGATACTCAGCCAATCCAACTATAGCTCACTGTCTTCCCCATACCAGCTGCTGATTGGACGTGTGTTTTGAAATAGAATGACTAGAATGGTACTTCTTCATGAAAAGCATTTCAGATAATGTACAAAAGGGGAAAAAAAAAAAAAAAAAAAGGGAGCACTGCTAGCACTGAAAATCAGGTTATATGTTCAACGGACACTGCTGTGATTCAAAAGCGTCAAGTAGCCGGTTCTGTGTGTAAATTCAGGTACTTTTATGCAAATTCCGTAGAACTTTTTTACACCAATCTAGTTATTCTATATGTCCATGAATTTGCTGTGATTCTGTTGTACCAGCAGGGGAATCGCTTCACAGGAGAAGTAGCTGATTGTCACATTTGGCATCGTATTGGTTCCTGTTTTTTCTTTGGTATTCAGGTAAACTCTGACATTTGTAATTCCTGTCTGTATACTCTTTGAGGTGCTATTCCAATCTAATTTATTCCTGTTTAGATATTTAAAAAGTTTTACCAGCCTATAAGTACACCACATTGGCCTTGCAAACTGTATTTAGAAGGAGAGGTAATTAGAGGATTAAACACACAAATAAGGATTTATGTACGTATTAAGAAGAAAAAAAAAATAATAATCAAAAACTTTTGTCAGTTTCTCTAAAATACGGGTTTACTAGAGGACTAATATGGTTTCATTCTCAGTTGGAAAATTAAGTATATTGATGGAAAATTCAATATTTTTTTTGTTTTTTCCAGCTAAATCAATGGTGCGGTTTCTATGATACACCCGGAAAACAGACAGTGTCGTTTTTTTTATTGTTTTGGAATGGGAATACAATCCCAGTTTTATACCTCCTTTTGTTGTTATGTTCTTGTTTTTTTTTTTAGATGACAGAGAAAAATAAATAATTGTAAATTGTGAATGAATTTATGGGATACACAGTGGTGTGCATAGACGGGGTCCAGAGGAGGGGGGTGGGGGGGGGGAGAAGTCACCGTTGATGTTGGTGTCGATGAAGTGCCCGTCGCGGTCTGAAAAAAAGTAATACGTCCAAAGAGACACACAATCATAATCTTGAAATGCAAAAAGCCAACGAGGCCAAATAGATGACCAGACTGAATGGCACTTCAGTGTTTTTCATTTTGCCCCCAAACATCCGTCCTGATGAGAGTCCATGCACTGCCAGGTAGTTTAGTATACTGCATTTTTCCAGTTGAACATGTTGAAGAGCACACAAGTTGAGACATCACATGAAAGCCCCGGTCGTTGTTTTTAGTTTTTCCCCCAACATTTAGACAGCCCTTCAGATGCAATGATTTGGTCGCCTAAGTTAGACCTATTTTTTTCATTCTCATCATTTGCATAGAGGTTCAGCATTACTGCTGTAAAAGCATAATAATGAAATCCCCACATATTTTTTAGCCCTGCCCTCGTTAGGTCTGTGCACACCATTTACTGTACATACTGTATCTGTTTTCAGGTTTACTAAAAGACTTCTGTAGTTTTGTTCTTTAATCACAAACCTAATTTGTATATGGTCAAATTTGTCCACCTCAGTCATTTTTTGTTTTTTGGTTGTTGCTGTATTATAATACACCCTAAAAAAAAAAATATCCTGTTTCACTCTAGTTTAAATTACTGCAATGGGAATTTCTTCCCACTTTTATACCTCCTTTTTGTTGTCAGTTTCTGTTTTTTGGATTACAGAGAAAATTGTAAATTGTGACATTATTTATACTGTACATGGTTGTTTTCTTATATATTTATTGCATATCAAAGGTTACTTCACATGATAAGGGGCTACAAGGTATTTTAAAGATGTAGTATGGTCATAATGTGTGGATAGGGGAAGTGCAATCAGGGGGCGGTTTAATTTTCATGGTGCTAGACCCCTCCTTGCCTCGATGCCCCCTCATTAACAGCATATAATGAAATACAGTATGAACATATACAACTCAACTGGTTGGTGCTTAGAACCATTTCAACACAGTTTTGTGGTAACAGAAATGGAATGATGTCTTTGTACTGTATCTAAGAGATGAATTACAAGATCTTTTAAAAAACGTTTTTTTCCATTGTATGAAATTCATAATCTTGTGAAGCATTAGTGGTTTTATGATGAGCATTAGCAGTAGTTGTAATTCTTGACACTTTTGCAGAGACTTTTAGGGATGTGACTTTTGATGATGTTGAGGTTTCGTTTGTATGTGTCTTGTCCTCATTATTAGTATTATTTGAAGGATGTAATGATGCTCTTTTTTTCCTCGACTTGTTTTGATTTATGCTGCACTTATTGTTTTCAAAAAGAACTCACATAGAAGAAAACCTGAGCCAGACCTGTCTTAAATCCCTCTGTGATTTTTCTGTGACATATTGTATTGTTGTTCAAGAAAATAAAAATGTTTTGATAAATTATTCAACAATGACTCTTTGCCTTTTGATTTCCTCTCTGTAGTGTCACCAGGCATGTTCTCCTCTCCGTATGTGTCCTACATGATATGCTTGATATGAGTTTCATCTGTTATCAGCTCTTGGGTAAGTAGATCGGATGTAAAGATGGAATGTGAGGAAACTTGGACGACTTGATAGGCATGATACTGTTGAGATGAACTCAATGTGAACATGTATATATTGAACTACTATCTTGCAACAATTATAGGCCATGAAGTACCAATGGCGAGTTTTCACTCATTTTGTGAAATATCTCAACTTGTACTTGAATTGTACTGTGACTTTTTTTAGTTGTTTTTTCTCCATCACCTAAAGTACTATGACTTTTTTTTTTTTTTTTTTAATCAACATTTTTTTATACATTATACTATGACTTTTTCAACATATTATACTATGGCTTTTTAATTTTTTTCAACATACTATAATATGACTTTTTTCCGACATTCTATACTATGACCTTTTTTAATTTTTTCGACATATTATACTATGACTTTATTTCGACATACTATACCATGACTTTTTAAAAATGTTTTCACATACTGACTTTTTTACAACATACCATACTATGACTTATTTATTTTTTCAACATACAACTACAACTACAACTTTTTTTTTATTTTTTCAACATACTATACTATGATTTTTTTTAATTTTTTCAACATACTATATTGTGAATTTTTTTCTACATACCATTCTATTATTTATTTTTGTTTTTAGACATACTATAATTTTACTTTTTTTCATTTTTTTCACAGACTATAATATATGCCATAGTATAACTAGGGAAATAGCTCAGTGTGGTAGACAACGGGTTGGAATACTGGAGGTTGTGGGTTCAATCCTTATGTGACACAGTCTGTTTTCAGGTCTAACTTCTAATGACGAAGTCAAATACAATAACAAACATTATATCAGCATATCTGGTTGGATAGCTCAGTGTGGTAGATAACTGGTTGGAATACTGGAGGTTGTGGGTTCGATCCTTATGTGACACAGTCTGTTTTCAGGTCTAACTTCTAATGACGAAGTCAAATATACGAAGAGAACAGTCCTAAGTGTGTGTGGCATTGGTGGCTTGGTTGCTAAGTTCCCGGTTCTGGCTGTGGCAGAGCAGGGTTCGATCCCCACCCTCACATTGATGCCTGACAGTGGAGTGAGAAGAGTGTCTCCTCCCAGGGTTACTGGAGATACAATTTGGGGGTTATGCAACACTATATACTATACTGTAGTACTATATAATATTATATATTACAACCCTGACCTCTGTATTATATATAATCCTAACCCTTTATTTATTTTTCTAATATATTCACCTGTATGTGCTGGTAGAGGAGCCCTTCAACATCTCCTTCAACATTTCCTCAGCAGCACGCCAAAGCCTTGCCCGACGGACATCTCCCACCCCAGGGCTGCTCCCCCATCGGCAGTTCAAAAAAAATTCAATTTCTGTTGCATAACCCCCCAGTTGTATCTCTGGGAAACCCTGGGAGGAGACGCTCCTCTCACTCCACTGTCGGGCACCGGACATCAATGTTAGGGTGGGGATCGAACCCTGCTCTGCTGCAGCCAGAACCGGGAACTTAGCAACCAAGCCACCAATGCCACACGCACTTGGGACTGTTCTCTTCGTATATTTGACTTCATCATTAGAAGTTAGACCTGAAAACAGATTGTGTCACATAAGGATCGAACCCACAACCTCCAGTATTCTAACCAGTTATCCACCACACTGAGCTATCTGACCAGATACGCTGATATAGTGTTTGTTATTGTATTTGACTTCATCATTAGAAGTTAGACCTGAAAACAGACTGTGTCACATAAGGATCAAACCCACAACCTCCAGTATTCTAACCAGTTATCTACCACACTGAGCTATCCGACCAGATACGCTGATATAATGTTTGTTATTGTATTTGACTTCATCATTAGAAGTTAGACATGAAAACAGACTGTATTACATAAGGATTGAACCTACAACCCCCAGTATTCCAACCAGTTATCTACCACACTGAGCTATCCAACCAGATACGCTGATATAGTGTTTGTTATTGTATTTGACTTCATCATTAGAAGTTAGAACTGAAAACAGATTGGTCACATAAGGATCAAACCTACAACCTCCAGTATTCTAACCAGTTATCTACCACACTGAGCTATCTGACCAAATACTCTGATATAGTGTTTGTTATTGTATTTGACTTCATCATTAGAAGTTAGACATGAAAACAGGCCGTGTCACATAAGGATCAAACCTACAACCTCCAGTATTCTAACCAGTTATTTACCACACTGAGCTATCTGACCAGATACTCTGATGTAGTGTTTGTTATTGTATTTGACTTCATCATTAGAAGTTAGAACTGAAAACAGACTGTATCACATAAGGATCGAACCCACAACCTCCAGTATTCCTACCAGATTTCTACCATACTGAGCTATCTACCAAGATACTCTGATGTAGTGTTTGTTTTTGTATACATGCTATACTATGAATTTTTTTCATAACATTTTTTGACACGCTATATAATATGATTTTTTTTCGACATACTAAACTATGACTTTGTTTATTCGTCCCACATAATATACTATAATTTTTGTTTGACATAAATTACTTTTTTTGTTTTTTCGACATACTATAACTTTTATGACTTTTTTCAACACACTGTGATAAGAATTTTTTGAACATACTATAATATGACTTTTTTATGACTTTTTTGAACATACTATACTATGACTTTTTTAGATATTCTATATTTTGACTTTTTTATATATACTATAATATCATTTCTAATGACACCCTTGTTCTTTTGTGGTATAATTGTTCAACAACATTCACATGTTGAGTGACAGCTGTGGCTCACGGGGTAGAGCGGGTCATCCTTTAACCTCAAGTTTCCACATGTCGAAGTGTCACAAGTGTCCTTGAGCGAGACGCTGAACCCACTGCATTTAACACTGTTCCTAAATGCTTAGGATGGGTTAAATGTCAAATTTCATGTATGAATGTATGTGATAATTGAAATAAAGTTAAAGTTAATGTTGCAGCTGCCCTTTAGTCACAGTCTGCAGCTGATGGCCACAGGGTGGTTCCACTGGACAAGTTTACTTAAGGCTACCTCCAGAGTTGATGTTGAGGGAGGAGAGAGCAATACTCATTTATTTTTCCCTCCAATATTTCCCTGATACCATCTTGTCAAAGCTACAGGCTGCAGCTGCTCCATTGAGTTAAGAAACATTGTGATCAAAAGTAACAGAAAATAATGTGAATAATAATAATATCAAACTAATGAAATCTCTGACTTTTTTAGGTAATAGTGAGGCCAAAATGATACGATCCAGCTGTACCTATAGTGTATATACTATCAATGATACAAACCAGGTTGTAAACTAAAATAACATAACAGATTTAACATTAAAACAGCAAAAAGCAACAATATTCAGAGCAGCACATGACATCAGACTGTCATGCTTCCTTTTACACGTGTAAACAGGAGCTTTTGTCTTTCTGGTTGCTATTTTTGCCATTTTTCCATCTCAATCTCCAGGGTTAGAGGACAAAAGGTTGCCAAAACTGCAGATGCGGGGACATCTCATCATAGAACATGGACACAGCAACGGATATCCCGGTTCCAAGGACAGGAAGGCCGCTCTTCCTCTACCAACCCCCTCAGACATTGACATACGCATATAAACAACACACTCTGTGGCATTGTTAATGACAAAACCACATTTTTTTTTTACCCACCGCACTAATGCGGCGGACTCTTTGATCATTTTCCCAGTACTAACTGTTAAAATGCCATTATTCTCTCCGGGGAGTATCTATCTACCCCTGTGAAGAAATAGTAAATAAACAAAGAGGGATGAAAAAATGAGACTTCATATCAAAATACTAATTTCACCCTTTGAACTGAGCCTCTCTGCTTTCTTATCAGTCCCATGATAGCCTCTTTTCCCCACCAAATTAGTTAACCCCCCCCACCCCCACCCCAATCCTCATTTCCTTATGTTTTCTGAGAGCCGAGCTCTGTTTTTCATCAAAAGGTCAAGGGCCAATCTCTCTGTCATCCCTGCTTCTAAAACCAATCTTAAGCAACTCTTGCTTTGCCCTTTTTACCTTCTTATTTCACAGTTATGTGCTTTCGGAGTGGTTGCTGTCTCATTGTTCACATCCTTATCAGTACAGTATAGTATGATGGAGTGCAGCATGGCCTACAGCTTATGTAACGGACAGTCTTAAAGCCACAAAATGTGATTTACAGTCAGAGTTTTTATGTAGCATGAACGCCAACATAATACTTGTTTTGAATTTTTGAAACCCACCTTATCAATATTTGACAGTAGAGCAGAGAAAGTGCTCAAAGTAAGGGGGTGTAAAGTGTTGTGGATCAGGCAGCATACCCTGACTCCTCTAATCTCTCCAAATAAACACTCTTCCTCCCTCCCCCCTGGTTCCAGGGGTTATCACTGAAACCCTCCACTGCTCCCCTGCCCAGACACTAACAGCTGCCTTTAACACAGCCCAGCCTGCGCCTCTGTGCATTCACATTAGAAGCAACACAGGATACACACTCACACTCACACACACACGCTCGTAACCACTCAATCATATCTCAAACTGGAGTCGGAGTGAGGAAACAGAATGTCAGGGAAGGAAGCGCTGAAGCCAGTGGGAAAGCAGAGTTTGCCTCAAGTCTACAGAGCTCTTTTCTGACCCGCTCTACAGAAAGGTTTGAGGGAGACGATTTGGATTCATAAAAGCGAGCAAATATCTGATGATTTTGTTGTGGAAATAGTCCAGAACACAAAGGGATTTTTAGTTTTAGTTAAGTAGTAGAGAATTCACACGGATACCACACTCAAGATCTGGATTTTCAAACCGAGAAGACACACATCAGGAGGAAATTCTTGAAATTCTCTTTGTCTCCGAACACTCACCGCTCTACAGGCGTCTCAGAGTCCCATCATCTGCTGCCACCCTTGACCTGCAGCAGGACACAGAATCAGGTTTACCACACAGTGAGTACAACAAACTCATCACTTCTTTTTTTTTTTTTTTACCAAAAACCATGTTGAAGTAACGGAAAAATGCTAATCTCGAGACTAAAAAAGGACTCAGTTTACTCTAATTCAGGCAGTACACCACTGTCATGGAACATCCTATATTATGTTTCTTCACTAATGTTATTCCTGTTATTCTGAAAAGTTAGTTTTGATTCCTGAAGTTGGTCAATCTGTGAAATAAGAAGGCTGTGTTGATGATGTCATAAAAAGGCAAGTGTTTGAGCTGCTCCGTGATTGAATGAAAGGCAGACTTTAATGACGTACACTCACTCACTCAAGTCAAAAAAATGTTCAGTATAGTTGGAAACCCTAAAAAAAGTCTTTCAAAAGAGCAGGAAACATAATCTTCTGTTTGTTATTGCTATTTATGCAATCTAAAGAAAAGACAAGAACTACAAAAAACTGAAAAAGAGAGTGTCTAAAATCACACAATGTGAATAAATCCTTAGATTTTATCTTTAAAAGAAGCATCACAAACAAGTGAGCTGACGGGGCATACTGCAATTTACTTTAAATGATGCTGACGGACACAACAAAAACGACAGATTACTAGTAAAACCCATGTGTTCACATGGGTCTTGGCATTATAACGGTAGCTGCTAACACACTGGACAACAGAGGGAAATAGTGGAGTTTGCCCCTGTCATTTTCTCATAACCGACTTTACAAAATAAAAGTGAAATAGAAATAAATGCTTACACTCTATCTATACCATTAACGTGCAAGAAAAGTTGTAGCATTTCTTTCTTTCAAAAGTAAAGTCATAACATTGTTCTGATACTCAGATTAGTGGGAATTTTTCCAGTTTCCCAGCTGTTCCTGGCTCATTGTTCTGGGCCGCGGTTATCCTGGAGTTTGGAGGTGTGGTCAGCGGAGCCCCATTTCCTCTCACTAAGAGCTGTGCAGTTATCTGTGTTGACTTTCCACACCTTTCACCACATTATTTGAAGGAACCCATTACTTCATGGATTAACATTCTTTAGCGTTCCATAGTTTTGGTGGATGTATACTGAAGAATTCAGGGCGTGCAGGAGAAGAGAAGAATTTTAGTGCAAAACAGAAAATAGACTAAATCTTTTATGGATATCATTTTTCAACATAGTGCAGACGCTTAAAATACTTGGCACACTCTGATAAATACACATCTCAATGTTGTGAAATACAAAAATTCAGTGCAGACATTCAGTCGTATAACAGCAGGGTTAAATCAAAGTGATCCAGGATATATTTAAGTACATGAAGTTAAACTGTTTTTCTTACCTGCATCATAGACCACAAGGAAAAGATGAGTCTGTCACGGAACGGGACGCTGGAGAAGGCGATGTCCGAGCAGACCCACTCTGAGCTGGGCTCCCCCTCCCGAGCGGGGTCAGGGGTCGTGGTGCCGCCTCCGTACTCTCCGGGCGGCAGCGAAGGAGCCGACACCCCCCTGGAGTTAAGGGGCTCTCTGGACTGCTGGGCCTGTTCTGTGCTGGTCACTGCACAGAATCTGATCATAGCGCTGGTCAACGGCGGGCTGGCCAGCATCATTTTTGGAACCATCCTCACCCCTGCCCTTGTCATGATCATATTCGGCTTCCTCTGCCACTCCACGGTAACAATCTCTTTTTTTACTGCAGACTGGTGCTGTGTCCAAATTCCAATACATACAGTCATAATAAAATGTGTCATGCTGGATGATTTTCTAAAGTTAATATACAAGAAATCTATTGCACTAACAAGATACGATGATGTAGACTTGTCAATCAAACTGTGACTTTCAATCAAACTGCAGAAAAGAGAAAGAAAAATGTTTTTCCAGACATTTGAAACTGTTTTCCCAAGACCTTACTGGATCTTCCTGGAGCTTAATTAAATTATTTTGCAGCCGTGACTAAACTTCTCATGTTCCCTTTGTGCAATGCATTGTGGGACAGTTATGTACCTCAACAGCAGACTAAAAAAAACCTGAATATGTAGTGCATACTGACTTTTTTGAGTATAGTTAATTAATCGCACGTGGGAGAAGTTCAGCCAGATATTTGCTTAGGTTTAGGCAACAAGCCTGCTTGGTTAGGTTTAAGAAAAGATCATGGTTTGGGTTAAAATAAACAGTTTCTGGCAGAAAAGAGAGCTCTGAAAAAAACAGAATATGTAGTGCATACTGACTTTTTTGAGGATAGTTAATTAATCGCACGTGGTATAAGTTCAGCCAGAAATCTGCTTAGGTTTAGGCAACAAGCCTGCTTGGTTAGGTTTAAGAAATCAAATCAAATAAACCCTTTCTGGCAGAAAAGAGAGCTCTGAAGGGAAATTTCTCCCATGTGCCAACCAACTAGATGTAGTTTTATGCGTGGGTGTGTTTCCTCTATACTCCCAAATTTTTGCATACATGCCATTACTCATCCATCTCCTCCTCCTCCTCCTCCTCCTCCTCCTCTTGCCCTCCAGGTGCAGCCCCATGGAACATCTCTGTATTGCTCAGACATTCTGGATGACGGCGGCTGCGTGGCTCTGCTGGTGGTGGGCTTTCTGCTGCTCACCCCTCTGCTGGTCCTGGCACTCGCCGCCTACTGTCGCCTGGCCAGACACCTCCAGCTGGGAATGTGTTTCATTCCCTACAGCCGGGCGGTCTACAAGAACCTGCCCGCCACACGCCGGAGGGCTGACGCAGGAGGCTGCTGTGGCCAGCAGGGAGCTTCAGAGAGGGAGGGGAAGGGGAGCGTATGGGTGTAGGAGAAGAGAGGAGAGGAGGAGGAGGAAGAGGATTGTATATGGTTGTAATATGTATCCCTGTTGGATTGTTTGAGTCTGCATCTTTTTATTTTTTTAAGCCAATTGCAACTGTATTCCTATTTCTATTGTAAAAAGCCATCATATTTCATCATTTATAGCCATTGTTTGGAGGTCAATATTTTGTAACTTTTGTATGCGATTTCAATGTATTGAATGTATTTTATACCTTTTTACAATAAAGTGTCACTTGACCTGTCGAGCTTTGTGTTTTACAAAGACACCTGCAAACTGAAACAGGATGGACTGTGAGCTTCATCTATTAGTGAAGGAGGTGAAGTTTAAAGATGCACACTGAATAGGGTAAACAGGTAAAGGATTTGTGTCTCATGCAAACTTTCATTATTATAGTATGCCATAAAAATAACATTAAAAAGTCATTATAAAAGTCATAGTGTAGTTTGTCATCATAAAAATGCATTAAAAAGTATACAGTATGCCATAAAAATGTCAAAATAAGTCATAGGACTATGTCATAAAAAATGCCATAAAGAGTTATAGTATAGTATGTCATAAAAAACACGTTTAAAATAGTAATATAGTATAAAACACAGGAAGGAAACGCTTTTGCTGGCTCACACGACAGGTGCTCTTTAGTAAGGCAGGTAAAAGTACATGAGACAGAATCCAGGATATCTTGCTGGATAAATTGTCCTCAAGTGGTACAGACAACCGTGGAAAAAAAACTAAAAACTAAAACACTCTGTGTTCAGGGGAAAATATATATTAGTAGTGATATAGTATGTCATTAAAAAAATGTCAAAATAAGTTATAGTACTAGGTCATAGAAAATGTATAATATAATTTGCCATCAAATGTAATTAAAAATGTTATAGTATAGCATGTTATAAAAAACATGTAAAAAAGTCTTAATATAATGTCATTAAAAATGTCAAAATAAGTCATAGTACTGTCATAAAAAGTCCTGAAAGTCATACTGTCATATAAAAGACATTAAAAAAAGTCAAAGTATTATATGTCATAAAAAGCCATAAAATAAAAAGTAAGTAATAAAAAGTCATAGTACAGTATTTCATAAAAAAGTTAAAGTATAGAAATTCATAAAAATGTCATTAAATGTTATAATTTATGACATACTATGACATTTATGACAAATAAATGTCAAAAAAAATCATAGCATAGTATGTCCTTGTTGTTTAGCCGCCAAACACATGTTGCCTCTTCTCTAATACAAGCTACTGCCAGTCTACATGGCGCTGGCAGATAGGTACATGTGCCAGGGTTCATAGGTTATCATCTCTTTATTCACACTGGAGTTCTACTTAGAAGCAGCAAGCACACTGTATATATTGGCCGTTTCATTCTGATGTTGTTTACACATCATAGATTAATTAAAATGTAGTTTTATTTAGTTTTCTAAAAATGTGTTCCTCTCAATTAATAATTTGTTCAAAAGTAATAATACATTTCAAGTCAGACCAACAAATAACTGATGTCCAAAGAATGACTCAAAACAAGCTTCACCTACCTCTACTGGTGACTGTTAGGAATTGCATATGTTTACCATTAAAATACATTGACTCTGAAGTCAATTTATATTCTAAATTAACTTTAAGCAAATCAATTTTGAATTTACTTCATGGAAAATATCATCAGTCTAACAATGATTATATTCTGTAAGTATTTCTGAAATGACGTTCAATAACAAGCTCTATTTATGTTCAGCCATTAATGTTATGTGTACTGGAGCGTGGCCCTTTGTGTTTGTTAAGCAGATACGTGTTTAGTGTAGTATTGGTTGAGATTATACACATTTTGATGACACAGTTGTGACATTTCTGTTTATTTAATTGAGTGTATCCTTGATTTTTAAAGACAATTCTAAAAGATTAATATAATTTGATATAATAATTCATAGTTGGAGCAGTAGCTGATCCCAGACCATTGTGGACAGGTCACCAGGTCACAGTAGATACCGAAATAAAGAGCAGCTCTGGAAGCAAGAGTGTTTTTTTTGTGATTGAGATCAAATAACACCATGTCAGAAAAGGAGATTTTAGACATTTCATTGTTCACATTTGACCTCTGACTCAATTCGATTAAAAAGGCATTCTGGGATCATTAACCTCCATGTAAGACTTGATATCTGATGGTAGACGCTAGAGATGGTCTACACGACTAATGGTCAACTCATGTCATAGGATTTTAAAACAAGACCTGCTGTGGAGAAAACAGTTGGTAGGATAAGAAATAGCTTAGCTTGAGTGCTGTTACCCGTTAAAACCACTAGGTGGAACCAGAGACACGGTCGGAGAGAGAGCTAAAGCTGCAAAGTTGTATAAACAAGTATGCTGTACAACAATTTGAAAGAGATATAAAACCTTTATTCATGTATAAATTATAAACATTAGGTTTGGCAGGTGGTTGAGTAAAAATATTTGTATTCCTTTAAAATGGTGGATAAAACTGAAAAGTTATGTTTTTCTGTAATATTGTGCTTTAATAGGTCCATATTTCACATTGCAATGTCTGGATTTGTGTGTCTGATATGTCATCTGAATGTTACAGACGTGTGAGGTTAACAGGGTTGGTTGTTGATGTTCATTAATAGTTTGTGATGTAGGGCTTTGTATGGAGCTGTGAATGCACCGGGTTGAAGGGTACCACGTCCGTCTTCAGCCACTTGACCCATGATAATGTAGTCGGCACCTATTGGAGAGTTGAAAAAGACCCAAAAGAATGATCAGTATTATATTTTTGAGTAAATGGAAATGCTAATAATTAGGGATATCAAAGTTAACGCAATAATAACGAGTTAACGCAAATTTATTTTAAAGACACTAACTTCTTTAACGCATTAACGCAACTTGCGATTTTTAGGTTGTAGCAAGCTAAAGCTAGAGTGAATGAAATATGAAACTAACCCTATCCATTGGTACCAATCATGTCATACTAGCATGTCGCCAAGGAGGTTCAATAACGCTCCAAACTTACAATACATTTTGACGAGGAAAACCAGTCATGTTCGTTTTCAAAGGGGTCCCTTGACCTCTGACCTCAAGATATGTGAATGTAAATGGGTTCTATGGGTACCCACGAGTCTCCCCTTTACAGGCATGCCCACTTTATGATAATCACATGCAGTTTTGGGCAAGTCATAGTCAAGTCAGCACACTGACACACTGACAGCTGTTGTTGCCTGTTGGGCTGCAGTTTGCCATGTTATGATTTGAGCATATGTGCGATTAATGATTCATATTTTGATCGGTTGACAGCCCTAGTAATAATATTTGGTGTGTGTGTGTGTGTGTAAATCCAACATACCTCTGCGGAGCAACGGGCACTTCTTGCACGTTGACACCAGCTTAACGGACATGGTCTCTCCGGCTTGCGTGATTATTAGTCGACCTGCCTTGTAGGCCTTAATGAGGGAGACGCTGACAAGAAGAGTGCCTCTGGGCCCGGGAGCCAGCGAGGACACTTTCCCGGTTATCACTGCAAAAAAAAGGAGGGCTCAGTCAGAACACAACATCCGATTGGTTGCTTGTTGCATCATGTGAACGGTAGAGGAAACTCACCAAATTCACTGGCACAGAAACTGGTCTTGATGGTTCCCTGTCTTTTACAGACCTTGGCACACAGAGGATTCTGAGGGACTAAAAACATAAAGAAGGTATTAAAAATGCACATTAGATTTACATTGAAACACAAGCATGGCGTGCACATAACTTCACCCACCTGGCCTCTTTCCATTCGGCCTTGTGACGGGCACTCTCCTGTCCGGGCCCGTGGTGCCCTGTCCGCGGCCTCTTGTAGGTTTGACTGGTTTTGGTCTCACGGTGGGCCCAGGTGGCACATATTTAGCGGTGGGGACGGGTGGCCGGACGGTGGCGACAGGACGTTCACGTGCAGCCGGTTTGACTGCAGGTTTGACTGCAGGTTTTGGGGGGATGGACCTCGTACCTCCTGAGTTGAATGTTGGTATCTGAGTACCTCGTGGGACGGCGGTGTAGTGGGCGAGGAATCCATCAGATGTCACGCTGAGATCAGACACGAATTGGACCAGTAGTACGTTGCCGCTGGTAATAATGGGCCTAGACAGGAGACAGGTAGAAGGTGAGGTGGAAAGTTAAGATTTAAAAATAACTTTAAAGGCCAACAAACACCTTTAGAGATATCTGCCACTTACTGTGGGGCCTGATCGCCACAGTATTTTCCAATCAGCCGCGAATCATCTCTCTCTCCACCGTTAAAGAACGCCACGTAGTCAAACCGACAATAGGAGTCAGCTTCCAAGACGAACTTATCAAACAGCACCTGGACTACCTGGCACCCAAACAGAAACAGAAACTTTAAATGATCACTTTAAAACAGTTGTTTTCCATGTTGGATGTGCAGAGACTTTGGATAATAAAATGTTTCCATGCTGGGAGTGAGCGTGCCACCGACCATATCAGGCTCCACAGTGATAAGCCAGGAGCAGCTGGTTCCTGCAGGGTATTTCTTGTCAGGCCAGTTGGGCGTCTTGATCTCTCCCTGGGCTTTCGTTATCTTCCCCCCACAGAACTGCTCGTCTGAAACAAGACATACACACTGCGTGAGAATAATGAAGGAAGATAACAGCGGTGATAGCATTTTGACTTTTAAGGTTGGAGTTTGTCATCAGTCACGCTTATCTTGAAGTTAACGATCTTAGTTGCACAATTAAGAGCTGGTATCTTTAATCTAGCTGTTAATGTTGGCAGGATCAAAACTATCCATGAGGGAACTACATTGTGCAAGCTCAGGGCTGTAGCATGAAACTTGGGGCCCTGTGCATAATGCAAGTGGGTCCCCCGTCCCCCCAGTGTTTACATGTACATGTCATTTGTAATTTTCCGACATTGAGGAACTGGAGGAGGCTTCGGAGCAGGTCTGTGACCATCCGGGTCACAGAGCAGTGCCCATGCAGCGGTGCAGAAGGAGAGCATGCTGCGGGATTTCCTCCCGGTGAAGTGAGCGATTGCAGGATTGTGAAATCCTACATTCAGAGAGTGTGGTAATTCCAGTCTCCAGTGTATCAATAGAGCGCAGGTTCAGCCTTCAGAATAAAATGAAAACAGCTATGAGAAGAATGCGTCTGTCCGAGGCAAAGACTACGGGAACAAAATCATTCATCTGCTTCGTGTGTGTTGACATGAAAAGAGATCGCACGCTTGGTGTCGTGTTTCTGTTCATCTTTTCTCTCCATGCCCTTATAAATGCATAATCTATGAGCTTGTTCTGTATATCAATTATTAAAAAAACACAAACAAACACACACAGCGACACACAGCGAGCGTCGCCGCCGTGTCAGGCGCCGTGAGTCAGTCTTCAGTCCAATACTCTAAATTTATTGACAAAAAAGATAGGGCTGTGTATGAAAACTGGATTTTTTGCAGCACACACACACACAGACAGAATGGACAGATAAGATAGCGGACTGTGAAGAGATTGCTGAATTTGACAAAAAGTGTATTGGATTAGAATTACAGACTCTACCTTTAAATAGGCCTATGTATTATTGTCATTAAAAATTAAATGAAAATTAAAATAATGGGTAATAATAGATTATGATGGAATTCTTACAACCGTGTCCGTCAAAATGATGGACAACGAGAAAGTCTAACGCAACCAATTGATCCGCAAGGTAAACTAAGATAAGCTGTTAGGTAGCTATGGGTTCAATCTACCCTTGTAAAAACAGGCGCTAGCATTATTATCATTATGCTTAACTTACTTATCAAATATAGATAAGTCATTACTAAGATCCAATTTGGGGTTGCCATATTTGTGAAGAATCCCTTGTATTCATCTCTCCTATTTGATAATAATGGTGTTATTAATGTTGGTAAGCCATTCAAAAATGCTTAATAAATTGATATTAAAGTTGGATTTTGTGCAGATCCTCTGCAGTCTTTTTCCAGATGGAAAGTGGTCATACGGGCCAAAGAGTAAAAGGGATTTTTCTTTAAACTCCAATTACTTTAGGTCTGGAAAATTACAAGTTATTATGAGTAATTACATGAGTTGATTTTTTTAATTTCTTAATTTCTTTTTGTAGTATCACTTCAAAGTATAAGTGCTGTATTCTGGGCCTAGTTCATATAATTTGTGGTGTGTTGGTAAGTCCATGTTTGGCTGGACAAATTTGTATGTGTGATATAAAACAAAAAAAAAGAAAAATATTGTGACCACACACCATCTAGGTACGGTTTGGCTCCACTGAAGTAGGCCACAAACCCTCTGCCCTGCGTCTCTCCATCAGTCGCCATCTCTAGCATCATGGTGTTTGTGGTGGAAATAAGAGCGCCGGGCCGGAAAGTTCCACAAAAGCGGCCTAGTTTTTGCACCAAGTTGGTATTGCCGTTGTAGACATCCAGATAGTCGTAGCGGCATTGTGAGTCAGCCTCAAGGTCAAAAATGCGGAAAGTGAGCATGACCACGGTGTCCTCTGGGACCTGGAAACCAGAGAGATCGTACGTGAGTCACACACTGACACAATGAGTGAGGAAAGAGTCAGAGTTTAGAGGGTATAGTGACTCACGGTGATACGCCAGGTACATTTGCTGTTGGGTTTGTAGAAGCTTGGGAACCCCTCGCTGCCAACAAAACCTGAGTCTGACACCAGGTCTCCTCCACAGTGGAACACAGGCCTGTGATGAGGGAGACAATATCACGGTCAGTACTAATGACATTGTATGTCTAGGAGACAACAGATTTGTATTAATATACAAGCCTAGAAACACTCAACTCCCACAGATATAAGTATTTCGACTTCCTTTAGCGGTCTGTAGTCACTCTGACTACTCTAGGCCACTGAGGTATTGCAGAACTTTCTGGAAAAACTGAGTGTACTGTAAGTAAACAAGAATTTTCATTGTCTGACCATCAGACCACAATCTCTTAACTTTGACAGGATGTACATGTACAACAGTTATTGTTGCATTTGAGTTCCCTAATGACAGTCTGTAAATAGACGATCTAAGTTCAAGCAAGTAAAAACAAAAACACAGCAGTCAACCCTCCATCAAGTTATGTGTGTCAACACAGATCTGTATAAGAACATGTTTAGATGAAGATGATTTATTTACACAGACCCCTTGTTTACTCATCCATCTCAATCCTGAAATATTACAGCCTTAAAATAGATGTGAGACCTCACTTTATTTGAAAAGTCAAGTTATGTATGGAGGGTAAAGAGTGCCAAAGTGTATATATATTAAATAAATAAATCAGTGATTATAAAATAAAATAGTCCATGAATAACTCGTGTAAAATACATACATTAAAGAATAATTTTGAAATAATCATTTATTTGTGAAATAATTTCAAGTTTTATAGGTGTTCATTAAATAGCTGGCTAACTAGTGAGGCCGGGTTTGAGATTGGTTTATTACAGCTAACATTAGCTGGTTAATTCAGCGTTACCTCCGCAACATTTGGATTGTCTCTCTTACGAGAGAAAATACTTCAGCATTGTTATTGCTCTCGATAACAGGAGCTAAATAATTTGGTATTCCGTTATTGGGGACACGTGATTGACTGAAAGGTGGGGGTGTCATGAAAAGTGGCATGAAGTAAAACTTGGAAAAGTGTTACTTGGAAAAAAAATGCCATTATGATATCAATATTTTGTTGCCTGATATTCAGGTATCAACAATAAGCTAGTGTTGCTAACTTCAATACAAACATAATAAAGCTCAATCCATGACCAACCACATTCTTAACTTTATGTTGAAATGCATTGGAAACATTTTTAGCTGGTAACCTGTGGTGGTTTCTGAATACTAACACTAAAAATGACTTCTCATGGTATAAATTACTCCATTCCAATACTTTAAGTGGTTTATTATGGATGGGCAAAGGGTTCCTTTTGTTGTTTACATTTTGTAATGTTTCACCATATTAAAAATGACTCTACATATACTTTAATACCAATAAAACATCAGAATCCCCCATAGGCCACAGTGTTAAATGAAGCTGTGCCACAGCTCATAACTGATGATTTTACTGTAGTAATGTGGGTGCAATGAAAAAATAATCCCTCTGTATGGGTGCCATGTTTTGAAATGTTAGGGAACTGTTGCTTTAAGAAGCACGAGCGAAAAAGATCTGTGGCTCAATTTGTCAGATATATAGCTGACAAGCACATTTTTACAGCTGACAGACTATTCCGACACTTATTATTGTGTTACTTTATGTAATAAATTATGTTACTTTCCAAACGCTCGCAGAGCTCACTGACTGTCAAAAGGAATTTCACAGAAAGGGGAAATTTTCCTATTTCAGACTGTCGCCAGCAGGGACACGTACATAAGGCCCATTTGTATACTTGTGAGTCAATAAAAGAAAGGCCTGTTGTTATGAAGTTGTCATTTCGGGGCATTTTACAAGCGTTTAAAGTTGTTGTTTTTGGCTCAGCCGTGAAAATGATGTTGTTTTAAATTATTCATGACATTTCACAGGCAGTAAGAAAGTCAGAAAAACATGTGTCAGCCACCCACCCCCCTATTCCTGAAGACATAAACATATACTTAGATGCGATGGAAAAACAGTTTCCCACAAACTACGAGCTCAGAGAAGCAGAACCCCAGCAAAGTCAGACGCTTGCTGATTAGAACCAAGATGTCCAGAGTTGCCAAGTTGTTCGGATTCGACCCCACAGGCAGAACCGAGAGCATTAACATCTGGTGGCGGCTGCAGCCACTGCAGACTCAGCATGCCTCACATCATGAGCCAAAAAACCAACAGGACAACTCTGAGCCTAATCAAACAGTGGACTGGAAAGAATTTGCTTACGGAGACAGGAAAGAATTTTTTAGTCCTGAAGTTTTGCTGCCTCTTGTGAACTCAATTAGTTGTTAAAACGAAAAGAAAAGAAAAGAAGCCTCACAAAAGTCACTTAAAAGAAGATTCACTTCAAGAAGTCCATCACACATTCTCCTCACCTGGTGTTGTTCCCCTGCTGAGCCTTGGTCCATCCCAAACTCAGGGACAGGATCAAGGAGAGACCCCAGATGCGGTCCACATGCATCATGATGCAGCGTGCACACACTAAAAGCAAAGCAGACTGTTGCAGAAAAAGGGGAGATGGTAACTGGAGGCAAGAGGTGAAAGACAGACAGGCAGCTTGCTTTGGGATGGGCGGAGAGAGTGAACGTGTTGGGAGGAATCGGAGGGGGTTAGAGGGGGAGAAAGTTCGAGAACGGATGAGGAGACGGACAGAGATGCTGAATGGACAACAGTGGTGACAAAGAGCCATGATGTGGGGGGGATGACGTGAGCAAGGAGGGAGGGAAGGAGACGAAGGCTCTAATTAGAGCCAGATGTTTCACCATAATAACCCTGGTCTCAATAGAAGAGACGGGCTTCTAGGAAAGAGGTGCAGAGGGGAGTGTGTCAGACGTTGTGGGCATTCAGAAAGGACTAGAGTGTAACTTTTTTACAGCAGATGTTTCTGGTTCCTTAAATGTTTGAAACTTAAAGGGACTATGTGTAACTTTCAGAAATGCTTGTTAACAGCGACGCCTGTGGCCGTTAAGTCAACGAAAGTCAGCGTTGGGGTCGCGCTTGCTTGCTCGCTCTACATAAACATGAACGAGCGGAGACGATAACGTTACTCGCAGCAGAGCCCTGTCACTTCACAAGACACGGGAAACCTCTGTTGGTCTGGAGGAGCTGCAGCATTTATTTCTGCACAAACGTCCACTGTACATTCACTAGATATTCTCAAAGCTACTAACTCTTCTGCAGTGTGGAGTGAGCGCGCATGAACGTGAGGTGGAGCGAGAACGCGTGCGTTGTGTGAGTGAAGACAAGCAGGCAGAGGAGCGGTATGAACAGCGTAGCCACAAGCGAGCGCGCATATGCGAGCGCGCATGGGACACCGACCCGGTAGATTTACATCTGTAAAAAGTTACAAACAGTCCCTTTAAGTTACAGAAGCTTGGTTTGGATGGGCGTTAAATCGTCCACCCTGAGTGTGTGTGGCTGATCATTATGCAGAGTGCACAGGTGGGTGGCCTGAGGCCTTGTGGGCTGCAGCACTCAACTAGTAAAGCCATAAATCTTTACATTCCACAACATGCCAGACCTTTAATTTACTAAACTGAATCTTTTCTTGCTAGATACATAGATAGATATATAGCATCCAGTTTTAACCAAAAAAGATCCAAAAGGAGCTTAAATAGGATCTGGACAAAGAAGTATCGTAAAACTAATAATCTCCTTCCTCTCTTCCTGTATTTCCCTAAGCCCCAGGGGCTCCTTTGGCTCCAAAACATCTGAGCCAGAGAGCGTTTCTATTTGCCCCCGCAATCCACCAAGGCAAGAATAACACTCCAGAGGGGGGGAGTATTCTTTCACTGTTAAAAACTCACTGAAGAGCAAAAACCCTCTGGCCTACATTACTGAGGCCTGTGGAGGGGATGCTGTTTCAATAACGCTATAAAAAGTCTTTTACAAAGCTGCGACACCTTGATCAAAGTCTGGAGCAAAGCAGGATGGATAGGTCATTAAAGCGCAGAGCAGAGTTTGAGACATTGTGTCTCCAGATGCATGTGGCATATGATTTTAGCAGGTTTTATTTTACATTGAACTGCTTCATAGTGAGCTGGAGAATTGGAGAATCCTGTTGCGCTGTGTTTGTGTTAACCCAGAGTCCTGATAAGACGCAGCAGAAGCAGGAATGCGATGACGTGCAGCAGAGTCTGCTGGGGGGCGGACAGCAGTCTGAGTCTGCACAACTGTGTAGACGCTGCCATTATGTGTGGGAGGAACAGTGACCTTTTACACTCACACAAGAATCCAAGCCGAGGGTGTAGGTTTCTTCTGCAATAACTCCAGATGACTTCGAGTAAGGACGTGCATTCCTTTTGGAGAGTCAAAGGGGAAGAGCAGCGGGGGAGTAGATGACTGGTGTGTGAGGGGGCAGAGCGATGGGTGAGGAGAGGAGGAGGGGGATGGAAAAAAAATCTGAAAAAAATGGAAAACAAACTTAAAACGACCTGACAAGAGAGCAAAAAAGGTTGTTTTTATATGCATCCTGGAGTCAGGTCACGATCAAGCCTCCCCTGAGCCAACAGATGACTGTGTTATTAGCCTACACCACACACTCCCTCTGCAAATTACCCTCCTATTATGTCCAGGATGAATCCCTCAGATTCATAAAAAAACACTCTTCAATGTGACACTGGTGCTGGAGAGGTTGGAAAACAGAATGCGTGCAGTTGTGTGCATTTGAAAAGGTGACAGACCAAAAAGTGATCATTTCATATCAATCGTAGACTCATCTGCTCTCTGTAATTGTCCTCCTCTCAAATTTACTCTCTCTCTCTCCGCAGTTTAAAAAAAGATCAGTCTTTCAATTATGGCCAAATGTCATGTGACCTCAGCGATAAATAGAAACACATGTGCAGAGATAAAGATCTGACTAGAAATGATGTTCCTGGTGATAATCTGAGACATTGAGATGGAGCATGAAACATCAACATTTGTCATCCCTCCTGAGATTTTACTATCTTTCAGAGGCTCTAGTAGGTTTAGTTTTAGGGAAAACCTAAGGAATTCATTGGTACCAAACACGTCATACTCCCATGTATGGCCATTTTCAAAGGGGTCCATTGACCTCTGACCTCAAGGTATGTGAATGAAAACAGGTTCTATGGGTACCCACAAGTCTCGCCTTTACAGACACTTTATGTTAATCACATGCAGTTTTTGGGGCCAAAACCATCCTGTTTTTTTTAATGCAGTATAAATGTGTAATTTTCTCCTATTCTAAAATTGTGTGTTTGAATATTTCTGCATACTGGGGTCCCTAAACAGTCTTGGAATTTCATAAATTAGGTATCAGTGTAAAACTGAGACTCTTGTGGATCTGCTGTGTCCAACTGTATTCATGTGTTATGATGTTATTCCCCTAGTAGCCATTTCATTGTAGTGAGACCATTTTTTTGAAACTTGAACTCACAAAACATTCTGAATTCAAGACGACTTCTACTTTAAATTTTGGTATTTTCTGCTCAGTAACAAAATTGGATTACTTCTTCCACCACTGCTCCTAGCACACACACACACCTAATTGGCATTAACAGGATGTTGCAATGAAGTGAAATCTTATAATAGGGACCCTAAAACACTCTATAGATGCACGTATTTGTCTAACAACAGCTCAAATGAAGCGCACAGTTTCACACTTAAAAGCTCTGAGCCTCCTCCACTCACTTTCCATGGCAACTGCTCAGGAGACACATCATCATTTGCCAGTAAGTGCAAAGACTGTAATGACAATAGCATAGCAAGGAATGTAAATCCCTTTCACAGTAGACACAAGTATGCTGCGTATGCGAATAAAAAGCACAGTGGAAATGTCAGACATTGTCATCAGAGTTATGCATGTGTGGTAAAGTGCATTTGTTTTGGTTTTCTTAATAAATAGTGTCTGCAGTTCTTGAACGCAGCCCCTTTACTTGACTCCTACTCCACCAACCCACTAATCAGGCCAGGGACTAATTGCCCTTTTAAAATACTTTTGCTTCAGTGGCCTCAGCTTAGTTTAGTTTTGGACTGGCAGCTGTACTATTTTAAGGTCACATTAGATTTTAAATTTTGTATCAGGCCTTTTTTTTAGATATTGTTAAAATAAAGAACAATTTGAATCACCCCATATTAGTTTGTGTAATTTTTTAATCTGTTTAATCATTTATTTCCCTACAGCTCCAGTCCCATCTTATCTTGTGATTTTTCTTTGATTAATTCTAATAAAATATTTGACTTCTTTTGCAAACTGCCTCACAGTAACGAATCGGTGTGCCTTATCCATTTACCAGAGAAGTGTTCAAGGTTTTGTTTAGTATTTCCTGGTTGTGCAAGTCCCCAGGTGGCGATGACAGCTAGTCTACTTCCAACTTCCTGTCCCCACCACGCCTTGCCACACATGGCTTTGCTGACTAGAAGGATGACTAATTGACCAAAAGAATTGTGGTCAAAGGAAAGGAATTGTTGTTGCAGTGTTGTACTTTTGCTACATGCAAATGCATAAAGAAGCAGAAACAGTCAAATGTGGAAACATGACATCTATACTGCACATCTGTCCATCCTGGAAGAGGGATCCCTCTTCTGTTCTTGAGGTTTCTTCCATTTTCTTTTCCCTGTTAAAAAGGTTTTTTTGCGGGGGAGTGAGGGTCGTACTGTAAACGACAGAGGGTGTCGTATCCTGTACACACTGTAAAGCCCCCTGAGGCAAATTTGTGATATTGGGCTATACAAATAAAATGGATTTGCTTTGATAATACTTTTCCCCCTCTATTTACTGTGTAGACCTATACTCAATATAGTCTGTGTAGTAATACATAGACAATATAATACATTTGGAATTATTCTAAAATGTCATTATCTTTGCACTTACTGGCAAATGATGATACGTCTCCTGAGAAATATATTTTTTTGTAATTTTATGGTTTCATTTCTATGGTGTAATACTAACTACTAACAGTAGTCAATGTAGACCAGATGTTATGTGGTACATTTTATGATGAATTAGCTGCCATCTTTCCCTCTGAACACTGGAACACAGTTTTGTGTGAGTGAGTGGGGCCACGATGTGAACATGGTGACACCTGGTGGTGAACACTTGAAAATACAGCTTGGTTGGTGGTGGAGCTGCTGTGTGAATTAGCATCATACACTAAATACACTAACAGTTCCCGTGTAGTCAGTCAGGCTCAGAGGATGAGTATTTTGCGCTGACAAAGCAACTAAAGAAAGAAAAAGAGAGAAATGCCAGCGTTGCAATGTGTCAGCTGTCCTCATACACCCATATCCTTCACCAAGCACGACACACTGCTACTAGTGCACTAAATAAAGCTAAATAAAGCCTTCCTTACCGTGTTTACTAGCATGGTTGAGAGCTAGGGAGGCATGCCGGGAGTTTATGAGATGTATATTAAACATATTGATAAGATAAAGCGAATAAAAGCAAGAAGTATGATAGTTAACTTATCAGACTTTGGCTCATGGATGTTTTATATCATGCATGCTTATAGGAGGCAATCTAGTCAATCGTTGTACTTCAAAATAAAAGTCGCCGGAAGCGGAAGTGACTCTCACTGCTGAGTCCTTTTACAGCCCAGTGAAGTTAGTTACTAGTGATGGGAATTTAGGCTCTTTTTAGTGAGCCAGATTATTTGGCTCAGCTCACCAAGAAGAGCCGGCTCTTTCGGCTCCCAAACGGCTCTTCGTTTTACCCCTTCTGCCTTTTATAATTCAGCCAAATTTAGCGCTGTTTTGACCTATAATTAGTATTTGTACACATATATCACTTAAATTATTAATTTAATTATACTAAACCTTATCATTTCCAGAATACCATCATTTTACATGCTGCTTCTTTTCCGACTGTCACTCATCTTGTCTGCTATTCGCGCACGTACTCCTCTCTCTTTCCCTCCTCCTCTCCCTCCTGCTCTGTACCTGTAGACCGCCAGCGCGCTGTGCGCCCCTTCCTGCTTGATGGTATGATCCTTGTCTGTTATCACCTGATTGGTCGCACGGACGTCTATTAACACAACATTCAGTCACAGTCTGTGCATGGAGTGCCCGTGGCGCAGAGAAGATCGTCCTATCATTCTGCTTTGAATTATTATAAAAACATTTTTTTTTAAAAAACGCTCTCAAAGAGGAGCCGGCTCTTATCATTCACTTAAAAGAGCCGGCTCTTAGAGCTAGCTCGTTCGCGACGACACATCACTATTAGTTACCTACTACAACCAACTACGACTGAGTATTAGGGCCACATTTAGGGGAAAAAATCGTAGATTTCGAGAATAAAGTCATAATATTACAAAAAAAAAAAGTTGTGATGTCACGAGAATAACTAGTCATAACTTTACAGGAAAGAAGTAGTAATATATCGAGAATAAAGTCAGAATTTCACAAGAAAAAAGTAATTTCCTCCTCCACAAAAGAGGCAATTTCCCCAGCAGGTCCGTATGGTTCTTTCTTTGGAATAAACACAGTTTCTTGCACAATCTTTTCAAGATCCTGATACTTATGATAATGTGATGCTGATGTGCCAAAAGATGAAGTATTTTGTTATTTGTGAAACCTATACTAAAGTATAACTTCATAAGCTGCTCCACATACCTCATTTTCTGCTCCATTTCCCCTCTAAAATAACTTGTAAAATTACTACTTTATAATGTTATGACTTTGACTATGACTTTTTTCTATTAAACATATGACTTTATTCTCATAATATTATGACTTTTTTCTCATAAACCTATGACTTTAATCGCGTATTATTATGACTTTATTCTCAAAATCTCAGATTTCACACACTTACATGTAATTAGGATAAATTAAAGCCAGAGGTGTATCTTTGTATTGATAATAAATTTATGCTTATTCGTACAGGTCAGATAAGGTCCCAGAATTGCGGTCAAAATTGCATCTGCCCATTGTTGCACACCCACAAAGCACGTGAAGCACACACAAAAGTACAAGTTGTCATAGATACTGTTTTTCCAATATACATATATTTCATGATGTTCATCAATATAATAAGACATTGATAGATTTACACTACAATTATTTTATGTACTTTAGTTTTTCATTCAGTCTCCTCTTCTTTGCGTTGAGTCAACCTTGTTTAGTTTTCTAATCCCATACCAAATGACAGCACAATAAATCTATCAACAAATAAAAAGCAAAGGAAAAGAAAAATAAAGTTAAGATAAAAACTGAGCACATTGCCCGTGATCCTCCAGTCCTGTCCCTCCTGTAAGACCAGACGACCAGGGGCAATATGGGCCTTCATCCCAGAAACCCCAGTCCCAAAGAGAAATCAAAATCTTTACCTCAAAAATAAACAGATTTAAACAAAAAATAGATCTTGTAGATACAAACGGCAATCTGATGTAAACTGTAGAATCATTCTAAGCATTCTGGACAATTGAAGGTAAAAATACTTTTTTTCCCCCCATTTAACTTCCCCATTTTCTTTACCTTTACCCATCAGTGCTTACATATAAACAATTCAGTGACATCTGGAGTTATTACTAAATTGATGCAAAACAAAAAAACAACACAATATTTGGTTTGAAAATAAAAACATATATTTGAAGTAGAATATTGTGCAATTATAGCCATCCAGTGACCATTCAGAGACTCAAAAGGTTCCCTCCTATTGCTGCTTTCATACCATTTGGGGGCGACTGTTAACGTTGGGGAACATTTCCCGATCTGTACATATTAAATGACGCTTTGTTGAAGGATTGGTCTTTTTCTTTCTGCTTGTTTCCTTCCAAGTTTGAATTACAAATTCACAAGTTATAATTCAAACCTGGAAGAGGGTCTGAACATTTTTTCCCATGTTGGCAACTTGCATTTTGGTTCACCCCTCTCCCCCCAAATGACTTGAACGCAGCGTTGAGATCACTGAACAATTCTTAAGGTTGACATAAAGACAATATTCTCCACCGAATCGTGTTCCCATCCCACCAAAACCAATGAATCACAACAGAAAAAAAGTGCCACGGTGTTTAAAATATATACGCACTTCTTTTCATACGGACAGTAAAGCAACGGGAGAGAAAAAAAACAGAGCACTCACTTCATTTTCACTATTGTGACCAAATTGGTTGAGCACTCGCAAAAGATTGGATTCATGGATAACACAGAAGTCCTACCCCAATCAGTAGTGTTATTTCACTTCAGTAGGATGGCTAAAAGGACCACATTTGCAACCCTATGATGATTTTCTATTGCCAAAAACCCAATTGTACATTGCTTTGCTAATATAGATTTTGTCCTCATATATATATATTTTGGTAAATAATACCTTAAACCTGAGGATATAGGACCCCCTACCCCCCAAAACACCCCCCATATTACAACACCAAACAATGCAGATTTTTTATAACATTTTTCTAGGTTTATCTTTAATAGCTATAGTTACTTTATATCATTTTTAGAACTTGGCAGCACTATGGAGACACAAAAAAAAAGAAGAGTTGTGCTATTATTAGTTATAGGATCGTGTGTCTAAAAACTTTCCAGATTAAAGAGGCTCTTCTTCGGACCTGGATGGTGGGGCGGACTGTGTTTGAGATTTTGAAGCATGCGGCCCTTACGTTTTGGTTTAACTTGCATATGTTAGAATGGCACACTCACAAGCCAAACTGACACACCGTATAAGTAGTGTGTAATGGTCCTGTAATCTGTGGATTCAATAGGGTAAAGGTATTTAAAACAGACTTGGATAGTTTGGATAACCTGTTTCTCTCCGCTTGTTTTTGATGGCAATTGGCAGCGTAAGCATGGAAATCTGGTCTTTGGTAATCTTCTGCAGTTCACTTTTGGAGGAAAAAATAGGTAGAGGGGGTAGGGTGGAGGGTTTGTTAAGGTTCGGGTCCTTCCTAATAGAGCTGGCCGGCAGATCTGTGAACCTGTCTGCACTTCAGTGGTCAAGGAAACAACGTGCCCTCACTCTGAGATTTAAGCGGCCTAATCTGTCGGGATAAACCGGGGATATTCCCAACACAGAGCTATTCTAGCACACACACACACACACACACATTGATGCACCTGCGCTCACACATGCATGCAAACAGGCACACACACACACATGCACACACACACTGTAGGATTCTGAATCAGTGAGTTGAGCAAAAGGGGGGGCAGGCTGGTCTACTCAGCTGGTGGGGAAGATAAGAAGTCATGTTGAAAAGGCTACTAAGGCTTTACACACACTTGTTTTTGAAATATTGTTGGTAGTTTCATTGGTCTTATTATCTTTCCAGTCTACTGTAAGATCTGAAATCAAAATGTATACATTTTAAGATTGTTAACAATGACATTAATGGCAGTAGAGCATGAGCTGAGTCGCTTCCTTGTTCCTGCACACTTCGGAAATCTTCCGTTTCATGAGACAGAGATTTAATTGAATAACTGAAATTCCGACAATTTCAGATCTTAGATTTACCACAAGTAAAACTCTGTAAATAAAGGCCTTCTATAATTGAAAGTATAATAGTTTCAAATCTTTTTTTTTTTTTATGTGTACAAGGCCTTAGTTTGACAGAGCATTAACAAAAAGCAAGTGCATCATATTGCCCTGCTCTCCTGCTCATAAGGTAGCCAAAAGGGTAGTATAGTAGATGCTGGAAACATGTAAAAGGATGTTTTTAAGACCAAAACCAGCGAGGGCACCGATGAAAAGAAACGACTGCAATAAGAATAGAAGCCTCTCCCTTGTTGCTTGGCAGTGTATAACGCACGGAGCTGAATTACAAAAAACACGCCAGACAGAGGTAAAGAGGAGCTCGCTGCTGTTGGCAGCAAATAGCACTGATTGCACACTTCCTCTTTACCTGTCTGTTTCACACAAAAATATACTATAATAAAAATAGAATCTATTATATTTAAAAAAGAAAACAAAAAGGCCTTAACTATAGGGAGAAACACTGAGACAGAACCACTGCGCTAGCAAAACACTCTTCTTATAGGAGCGCTGCTATTTTTTTGAGTAATTGCTTTCTCGTCGCTAACCTTTTGACAGTATATTTCTGAGCCTACCCCAAAGTTGCTGACCTAAAACTCAACTGTGAATTTGACTTTTTTTTCTTTTTTTTGTTCCTCATTAGCCTCGGTCCCTGTTCCTGGATTAGCGAATAAGGCGGAATTGTCTTTTTTTTTTAATGTGCTCTTCGTGTGGAGAGGTTTTGCTGCACGAGGATCTCCTTTTGGGCCAGGCTATTGACCAGCCAGACAGCGCCATCAAAAACAAGGTTGTTTGTGCATTTTAAACAGATTCCGTTTTCTTCAGTCAGCCACTCCCCCCTGCACGGACTAAATGTACGAGGGTGTGTTTGACCGGTAATATCCTACAGTAACTAATAGAAGTGACTGGAGACTAAGGCTTTACAGTGTCCATGTAGGGCCAGTAAGTATTTGCTTTTATGGAAATTAATCTATTTACGCAACGGCCCCATTTTATCACCTCGCGTTAGAATTGTTTTTTCAAGCCCATATCCACAGTTTGACATTAATGACATCTCCACAGTATACTGTAAGTGTAATGTTAAGATAACATCACCCATTTTTACAAAAGAAAATCATTTGGACAGATTGAAAGTCTAATCCAAAACTTATCCTTACAGCTATTAACTATAACTATTTTTTCTCCTATGGTTTGTATGACCGACGTTTTTCGACACAAGTTTCATCGCGTGTATTATTATTTTTTTTTCGTTAAAGATACTTTACACTTACATGTGCTACGGTAAGACCATTTGCACTAGACTGCAATGAAGGAATGTTTTCGAAATAAGACACTACGTTAATATTTTAAATAAAAAAAGAAACATCTACAGACATTGGTCCGACTGTACTATGGCAGTTTTAGAAATTAGCAGAAGAAATCGAGGTGTTCAAGCATGCCGACAGACAGAAGAGTGTTAGAGATGGACGTTATTTGTGAAATGGAGAAAGAGAAATGACACAAATACTGGGAGGTTCAGATGGAAAGGGCTGGGGAATGATGATTACTAGGGGTTAGTTTAACAATTCATGCATTATTTGGATGTTTGATCAATATCGGTGAGCATTAACTCTCTCAGAAAGCCAGCAAAGAAGCTAAAACTTGAAATTTTAATGCTGGCATCAAGTTATAGAAATCTGGAGCTGAAGTAAGAGTAACTCTCATGGGCAGTTTTGTCGGTGTGATAGCTCAAATTTCTGTAACTTGATATTTAGTACAAGTTTTAGTTCCCTGACATATTTTGGACTTTCTTAGTTGACACGAGTAACACAGATGAACTCGAAAATCAAAAATGTCCATAGTGAAATGGAGACAAACTCCACTGTGCAAAAAACACACCGAAAAGAGAGAGAGAGAGAGAGAGAGTAAGCAGGTTGACAGACAGATGATGATAACATGCAAGATACACACTTTTGATTAATAGGCAGTAGTTAACGCTGAAGCATACGTAAAATTAATACAAAAAATTAAAAAATACAAAATGCACACACACGCACACGCACACACACCTACAAAACAGTATATATCAGAATAAAACTCTACAAAGAACTATATATATCAGTTATGTAACAATTATCGCCAATCGTTTGTTTCCTTTTCTGTTTGTTGCATCGTCACAAGTGTTTTGGTTCTCGGTATGGCAGGTTAGAAAAGCCAAGAGTACCCAGAAAGGAGACAGGGCCACACACTCACAGGACAAATATTGACAGGGGTCCAGAGGCGAGGTGGTGGAAGTGGGGGAGCCATGGGGCCCTGAAGGTTTAGGGGTGTTATATCGAGGCTAATCGGGAGATATATATAATAAATTAATTATCATGGATCATTTTGTAATCAATTTGAGGGTTTTTTCTTTTCTGTAGCAAGGAAGGATTAGACTGGGGTAGGAGCAACTCTTCTTAGGTGCTGAAGTACACTGTAGAAAGACAGAGAGGAAAAGGAAAGTCAGATTCATAATGCTTGAAGTAATGCACACGTTTTCAAAGCAACGTTTGCCAACAACAAGTAAATTCATTCAGGGACATGCCTTATATTATACAGTATACATGTGCAGAATGTGAGAAATAGTTTTATGGTTAAGTCCATTGAGATAACAATGACAAATCTATGTGCTAAGGATGTCACGGTACCAGTGAACTTCAATGATTCTCGATATCCAATGTGATACCACGGAAAAATCAAAAACACAACAACACTTTGAGCTAGTGTCTATAATGCCCTCTCTATTATCTATTTTATATCGATGTGAAAACTTCAAACAACTGGATTTATTCAAGTTTCTCGCCAAAAATTACATTTTACAAGATTACATTTGAACACATCATGATAACGTTATAATTTACCTTTGCCTAATAATCATTTTTACTGAATAGAGCTTAAACACATCATAATGAAATTCAATGCAACCTCTGTTAACATTAGCTGTTAGCTCCGCAAGACTGTGCCGCCCCCTCTTAGTCGATTAGTCAACTAATTGGTCGTTTTGGTCTTAGTCGACTAAGATTTCTTTAGTCTATTAGTCATTTTTTTTAATGTTTTTTTCATGCCGAATGATTTATTTCTAAGAAACTGATGAGCACATCTCTGGTAAACACAACATTTAAAGTATTGCTTTTGTGTGATTCTTTGTGGAGAAACTCAGTTTTACATATGTGTCGATTAAATCAACTAATCGAGTAGTCGACAAAATCGTACGTGCTAGTCTACTAAGAATTTCTTTGATCGAGGACAGCCCTAGAGTATACTGCGTCCTTTCAGATTTTAGAAGCCATTAGTCTGGCCCCCCCGGTACCTAGAAAGATGAGTACTGTCATGTTTTTTGGCAGAATGTTGGCATTGACTCTGAGTATTGGCTTTCGTGACATCCCTACAAAAAAAGTTAGAAGGATTCTTACCAATAATGACGATGAGGACAATCACGCATATCACACCCAGGATAATCATCATCTGTAGTCAGTGGATATTCAGAAAAAGTCATTAGAAAAGTAGTACAAAATTGTAATTGTTTCAATTTCGTCACACATACAGTAACACAAAAATCACACCAAAATTTCACCTGCTCCTGTCTGTATTATTATTCATGTTTTTTTTTTTTTCATTTGTCTGTAAACAGGGCAGTAAGTCTGCCTTTCTACACAGGTATTTGCTATTCGAGTCAGCCCGTCTGCAAGTCCTCACCTTGGCATTCTTCCACCAGTATTTATTCTTCAGTTTTGCAGCGCTGGTCTCAAACTGAGAGGCTCCAGCCTGCAGGGCGTCAGCCCTATCGTCCAGTTCTGACAGCTTCTGATCACGCTCCAGAACCTTATCCACGTTTACACGCATGATATCCACCACCTGGGGAAAGACACGCAATGCAATGTAATCATCGATGAAGACAGAATGACTCTGTGTTACGGCCAGACGGGACAGAACTGACATGATGGATAAAGATTATGACTGAAAGTCGTTTATTATGTTTCACATCAAATCGTGTTTTTTTCTGTTTGAATTTTGTATTGTATGTGAGCAGGCAGAAAAGATTGAGTTAACAATAAGTGACCAATGAACGATGCTACAACCGCAAATGTCTACATCTGAGCTTGACAGCACGACTGAGTTTGCAGAGAGGCGTGTACTCACCTCATCCACTTGTGCCTGTGTCTGCTGCAGACGACGGTTGCTGGTGAGGTTGGGGGGCTGATTCGCGCCATCTGCAGGGGCTCCAGCTGGGGCAGACCTTATGATTAAAAGAGAAATACAAATATTCAGTGATTATATAAAGCATACCTATTGAGAAAAAGTTAAGAAAGCCTTGAAAACACAATAGTAACAAAAAACATGACAGAAGCTTTCTATTTAATATATTAAATATACATATTAAATACATCATAGGATTTCTATTTTAGGAATGATTCATGTTGTTTTGGTTTGTATCTCTCTTTGGAAAATGGTGTGTTCCTTTTTGACAAATGTGTTGAATTATGTAATGTCATGCACCTCTACTGTAATACTCCTGAATGACTTGTCCTTGCTAAATCTATCACAAAAACATATCTTACTAGCTGGCCTAACAGCCACAAAAAAAAGATGCTGGCATTATTTATATATTTTATTTTTTATAATTATTTTAATGTTAATGGTAATGTCATGAAGAAACTACTGCTGCTTTGCTGCGTATCAAAAGGATGGAAAAGTGCACATATTTATGTTGGGTATTGAGATTCAAGTAAGAATCAGATATCATTTTTAGGATTTGGAAGATTTACTGTGTTGCAGAAATGAACATCTCCACGTGTTGGTGCTGGAGAGTCCAGATAATCACCTGCTATCACAAAGAGAATCAACTACTGGAGGTTTTGCAAATGTCAAGTTGATTTGTCATGTCATGTTATATTGTGACATTAGAAAACGCTTTTGGTTGCAAAAATCCAAGATGGTGATGACCAAAAACCAAGATGGCGACGGCCAAAATGCCAAACTCAAGGCTTCAAAACAGCAGTCCACAAACCAATAGGTGACGTCATGGTGACTACGTCCACTTCTTATATACAGTCTATGGGTAAACCGCAAAAACTACAGACCAACTGTTTATCTCATGCAGGCAAATCATTAGTGATCCAAGACTCATCAGAAACACAGAGCACAACATCATGTAACAGCTGAGCCACAACCTACCTACATAAACAGAATTGGCAAATCCATCAGATTCTCCAAATATGCATAATTTTCCTAATTCTAAAGGCTAAACTTTTTAACATTAAAGGGGAAAATTCATCCAAGAAATGCACTTTTAATGTATTTTCTTTTGAAATGTTAATTGTTGTCTAATTTGAAATATACAGACCAAAGTGAAAATCTAACCCTTCATATCATCACTGAAACCACAATAAAGCAAATACAAAACCAGTACGATTGATTAACCATAATTCTAAAAGGAACAACAAGCTAGTCTCAAATCATTTTAAATGAGATTTGATTCTCACAGCCTAATATCAGTCTACCTTCAATAATAATATGTGCCCATATCAATTAACTGTCTTAACATAGTCTGAATATTAAATCTGAAACATTCTGCAAGTTGATATAGCAGCAGACACATTAAAAACAGCATGCTTAAAAGGCTTAAATACTTAAATATTGCATGTAGTGTGGAGTAGCCCAGCATGCTTCATTTAGTATGCTTTATTGCTATCTATCAGTCCAGAGAAATCAATACTGCTAGACAGCTAAACTGCTTCTAAAATTAGAGAGTGGAACTGACTGAGGCTGTAGTATCTTCCTGCAAAGTTATCGTAGTCGTAACTCAGCTGCTCCACCAGTGTGAGACAAAACTCTGTATAAAGGTCACCTTTACACGCTCACACATCACTAATCCTCTGACAACAACAAATCCTTTTGGATAGGCCTGATGGTGCTGGTGGTCCCTGTCAGCTGACAACCAGTTCTAAGAGAAACTGCCACTATAAAACACCCAAGGCTAACTGATATACTGTATATAATGGTGAATTATTATCATTATGTGTCTCAAACATATATATACAACATATATTTCTGTATTTTGTGAGACTTGAGTGATTATCATTCTACAATTTCACTATGTTTATAAACCAAAAGCTGTGTTGGATAAAGAATTGTCGACATTCACTGCCTGATATTAAACTATATAATCACTGTATGCTTCCTTTCACTTGCCAGCAATGAGTATCACCACAGAGGTTCACGCTATCATCACCTCTGAACTGGCGTCCCCAACCAACCAGGAGGAGTTGCTGGTGAAGCAACAAGATTTCTCCTCAGCCTCCACATCATGTGAACACAGCCTACTGCGCTCGATTGAGCGAAAAAAATGGGGGTAATTGTTTCTAATCTATGCCGCTTTGGTGCGTAATCTTCACTTTTAATTGAAAGAAATGGATTTGGTCACACCAAACTGGAAGCTACACACACAGGTGGGGAAACTGTTTCTAATCTATGCCACTTTGGTGTGTAATCTTCACTTTAAATTGAAAATAATAAACTGAATTTGGTCTCTACATGCCCAAAGGATTATGGCACATGTGATAGTAATATCACCACCTGCCTCTATTGATGGATTTATTGATTTCATTGATGCAGTCAACAGATATTGGTGGTGAATGTAACCTGGTGAACCTATTTCATTTGTCTCAAAATACCAAAAAAAGATCATCAATTTCAGCCTTGTGACAAAAACTATCTCTACCTGATGAATTTGCATGTAGAAGTGACTACATGAAGAGAGCACATACTTTCAGTTTCATCCTATTCTCAGAGCAAAATAAGGAAAAAAAAACAAAATAAAAAGGAATTCACTTTTCAATCAAACATCAAAAATTAGGGATGCACCGTTACCAATACTGGATTGGATATCGGGCCGATATTGACTCAAATAGCTGGATCAGATATTGGTGTCAATCTATTAAATTCAATTCTATGTTTATATACTATATACATTATATACTGGAATTTCCATTCCCGTTTAAGTTTTGACCAATTTGTTGCAGCAATAAAAAGGTTTACACCTGAATTGTAATTCCTGTTAATTTTGAAAAATGTTCACCAAGTTGCTGGTGTATAATTTATTATTTTAATAATACATAACAATTCACTAAATTTATATACATGTATTTATGTGTTACATTTTTTTTACAAAGTTAACAAAGCAATGTTTAAGTCAATCCTGATGTTTCCTTACACATACAAGAATGATTCCAGTCACTTCCACACAATGAGGCATATATCTTATTAATTAAACACCGGTATCAGATCGGTATCGGCTGATAACTAAAGCCCAGGTAACGCTATTGGTATCAGGACTGAAAAGTCAGATCGGTGCATCCCTACTACAATTACAGCATGTTTACAAATCAGATGTTGTGTTGGATAAAGAATTGTTGCGAAACTGTTTCTAATCTGTGTCACTTCGGTGCATAATCTTTACTTTTGATTAAAAATTATAAGCTGAATTGCTCCACTGATTATGCACATGTGATAATACTAGCACAACCTGTCTACTGATGGATTTATTACAGATATAGATTTATTGGTGGTGAATGTAACCCGGTGAACTTATTTCACTTGTCTAAAAATCTCAAAAAAGACACTGTTAGCCCATAGATTTCTCTACCTGCTGATGAATTTGCATGTGAAGGTAACTAGATGCACTCTATTGCCAGGGCAAAATAATGGAAAACAACAGAAAAGGAATTCACTTTTCAATAAAACATCAAAAATACACACAAAAAACTCTGATCTGATAATAAAGGCAGCTAACCTAATGTGTTGGATTGGTAATGGCTCACCTTCCCCTCTTTACAGTCCACTGCTAATGTCAGATTTGCTAAATGAAATGAAAGCTAAATATATCAAGGACAGAGCTTATAATAATAGTCATGTGGTTTTCCAAAGAGGGCTCCTGCCACATTGATGGGTCTGTGGAAGGTTTTCAGGGGCCCCTTGATGAAATATGAAAAATATGAAAATATGAAACTACTAGGCTAACTATTTGTTTTATTTTCATAAAACCAATGGATTTCTGTTTGTTTGCTCACTGCTATCTGACTTTGAGCACTGGAGAGCGACATTTCAGCACTGGACAGCTCCACAGCAGCCCCAGACCAGTAACAGTCTGATCCCAGCCTCACTATCCCAGCCTCACTATCCCATGTGTCTGTTTGATGGTGCTCAACTACATTATTTTGTAATGTCTCAAATTCCTCTCTTTACAGTCCACTGCTAATGTCAGATTTGCTAAATGAAATGAAAGCTAAATATATCAAGGACTGAGCTTATAATAATAGTCATGTGGTTTTCCAAAGAGGGCTCCTGCCACATTGACGGGTCTGTGCTCTGGTTTTCAGGGGCCCCTGATGAAATAAGGTGTCATTTAAACACTTAAACATATGTACCCTAAAAGTAGATCATTTTACATTTGATTTAAACTAACCACTAGGCTACTATTTGTTTCATTTTCATAAAACCAATGGATTTCTCTTTTGTTTGCTCACTGCTATCTGACTTTGAGCACTGGAGAGCGACATTTGAGCACTGGACAGCTCCACAGCAGCCTCAGACCAGACCAGTAACAGTCTGATCCCAGCCTCACTATCCCCATGTCTGTCTGTTTGATGGTTTAATGGTGTTGAACTGGAAGCTGACCCACAGCACCTTTCCATTTGTGACTATATATCCACCACTACCAGGAACTACATAATAACCTGTCCTGTAAAACATCACTGTTACACGACGAGCACGACGACAGGGGCCTGTAAATACAGAGGAAGCCTACCACACACACACACACACACACACACAGAGGGCGGGGAGGTTCATTATGATGGAGGAGAGAGGGGGGGTGGATGGATTTGAATCACTTGGTTGAACAATTATAACCAAATGTTGGTGACAAATGTAGCTCACACAGCCCACAGAGAGGGAGTGTTAACAAACATGTCGCCACAGTACAATGACATGTCGACGTTTTAACTGCCTGCTATGCAAAAAAAATGACTTTCCTTTAGCCTGTAGGCTTCTCTTAATATATATTTGTATACAGAAAAAGGAGGAATAAGGCTCATATATTTGACAGGGTTCATTTGCCCCTGAAGTGTCAAACATGGTGAGATTTATTAGCTTGTCCGCCCTCGCACGACAGTCGACGACATTACAGTAGGAGGCTATCCCCCCACCACCACCACCCCCCACTGTGGGTTGCACATATCACGGTAAACTAGGCCTTTAAGCCTCCACCAGAGCTAATAATATCACCGTCTAGAAGAAGCTCTGTGGAGCAGTCGTCGAATAATGTCGACGCTTTTAATGCTAATTGTGTCCTTTGCTGCTGGTGAATTAGCTTCAATGGTCACCTGTGGAAAAAAAACACGACGAAGGCCTGTACATGTTGAGTGAAAAGGTGTTTTTTTTTATCGTACATGATGTTTCCCTTTCATGTGGTTTTAATTATTAGCCTGTGGGGGTATAATCGCACACTAGACGGTGTCCTTTATCAAACCAGTCCAAACTGGATAAAGATGCGTGCGTGCTGTTCTCCGGTGAAAAGCAAACCAGACGACTGAAATATAAAACAAGCAGGTGATAAAACACCGTGAGCTCGTTTAGGGTGTAAAAAAGCTTTACATTAGGCTAATAATAACGTGTTTAAAAGCAATACACCCTGTTGTCTGCTCCAAGGTTAGGCCGACGCGTTAGCTTAACTACATTTAGGCTCACATTATGAGAGAAATAAGAGCTGTGACATTAAATTTACACTGATATATACCGACTATAACAAGACTCCTCCAGTGAAATAACCTCAAAGACATCCAGACACCATTAATGCAGGAGAGCAACGTAAAGTCGACATTCATTAATAAATCAGGATTTGAAAAAAAGAAAAAAAAACAACTCACATTTTCCTGGTAGTATATTGTGCTGGACAGCTGTGTGTTGAGATCCGGACTGGAGATGTTAACGCGTCCTAAGTGGCTGGCAGATGGATGTGGATGTGCCTTCTTGTTGCGCTCCTCTCTCTAACCCTCTGGCACCCTTTTGGTTGGCTTATTGTGGCGTTTCCCTGCCTATATAGCCGAGGAGGAGCACTGGCTCTGTGTCTGCCACTGAGATATGTGTACAAAAACCAGCTTTTTTGTATCCTATTTCTGCAGGCTAACTAGTGGAGAGCCCGGTGCTGTCCGTGTCCGTGCGGTAATGAAGGTGTAATAAACAGCCGGCTGGATTAGAGGTGGACAAAGATGGCTCGGTGACGTCAATCGTGTTGAAAATGGGTGACCGGAGACTTCACCGCTTTTATTTCCCGGGACAGTTTTCACCTATATGTGCTGTTATTAGGACTCCAAGCTTATTTTCTTTTACATGCATTACATGTTATGGGTCATGCTTGTGGGGCTAAAGCTTCACTTAAAGGAGCTTATTTTCATTACGAGGCTGTGTGTCAACAAAATGGCGTTCCTCTGAAAGGGGGTGTGGCGAGCTTCGCAGTAGGTGTCTGATTAGCTCTCATAGTAAATGCACTGTTAAGAATTTCCCAGTAAAATAACAGGAAAGAACTGGCAGCATGTTATGTTACTGTAAAATTAACATTATTATACTGTAGCTGAAATTTACAGCTTTGTACTGTTAATGAAAAAATATATTTTTTTATTAATTTCACAGTATTTTACAGTTAATTTACTGTTTAAAGATACATTATATAGCTGTTTTTCACCTTTCTTTTTACGTTATCTTACTGATTTATTTTAATGCACTATTTATTTTTTACATACATTTTAATAAACATTATTTGCCTACATCAATAGACTTAGCAGGTTACAGACATAGGAATAGTCACACTAAATACAATTAAAGGCACTTGTTAGGAAAAAGGCTATAATAGACTTGTTGACACGTTTCCCAAAACTTCCGTCGCACAGAATGCAAACCATAACAAAATGTGAGTGAAGAATAATAAAGCTAATTCACTGATTTTCCAATCATGTACAATGTACAAGCCTCACATGTGCAGATCAGGTCCCAGAATTAAAAAAAATACTGCATGAAACTGTTACTGATGATACTTTAGACAGTTGATCAGCAGTAAAGTGCTGTTTTTTTTAAGAATGCATTATAGTTCAGTTAAAAAACGGCCTTAACAGTAAAGCACTGTTTTTAGAAATAACAGGTTAATACTGTTGAAATCCTGCTGTAAATTAACAGCAATTGTTTACAGTGTGAGGATATAGGGAATAATTAAGATAGGATATGTAAAAATTCACAATAGTGGTATAGACCCTCGGAAGGGAATGGATTCTTGTTTTTGAAAATCTTTTTATTTTATTTATTATTGATTTTCTATATATTTATTTTTTTTGTTTATGTGTATCTTCATTTTGTTAGAGGTGCGATTTAACTGTTCAATTGTATGATTGATACTGTGAAGCTATGTATTGATTTTGGCTAAGTTAAGAGAGAACGGGTGGGTGTGTGGGGGTATGTTATCTTTGTTAAAGTAAATCCTGTATTGAATATATTGCATAATAATGCTGATGTTTGTAACACAAAAAAATAAAGACATTTAATATATATATATATATATATATATATATATATACATACATATATATATATATATATATATGTATATAGGGATGTAGTGGAGAGGAAACCCACCTGAAAGCATTTTTGCCAGTCTTTTGTTAGAGGAACAAGGTTTCACTGTTATTTCAAGCTGACAGTAAATTGCAATACATTCAGTATAAATTGTACAAGTCTGATATAATGAATGTGAGTATATAGGGACTTCTAAAGCAGGGGACCATTTATTTTCAGTATAATTCCATCCATAAGTAACACTATTAGAGAATGTATGACTATTTTGGTCATACACTTTCTGTGATAATACATCTAAAAGTAAAACAAATCCTATCATATGGGGGGCCCTGGGACAAAATTGTATCAAATGGGGATCTAATTTGTGTCAGTTTAGGGGTTCTTGGTGTGAGAAAGTTTGGGAACCACTGTTCTAAGGCATATGTTCTCTATAGAGACCCTTCCTGAGGGGGTTTGTGGAATTTCCAAAGTAAATTAAAACAAAAATCATTACAAAATAACCATTTTTTTTTTCTGAGAAGATGGTTAATATCCTAATCACTAACTTTTTGTACCAAAACAGTTACATTTTTAAAATCATTATGTATACGATGACACATAATATATTTTTAGCCTTCCCTATAAACAGCTCTCTAAGCCAATAAGAAAATACATACAAATGTTAATTAATGTTTTTTTAATTTGTGAATTAAATTTCCATTCAATTAAATTGTTTTTGTGGTCTTGAATCTATTATCTTCATGTCAGAAAGACATAAAGACAATAACATTTTTAAGAGGTATAGAATTTGTTGAATTACTGTACCATAATAAACCCCAAAAAGGTTGGAAGCAACTGCCACCTAGTACAGGATCTAATCAATAATCAGTACATTAATAGGCCTCATCCAGTTTTTATCATTTCATGTAAAAAAATCTTCAGCACCACGTCTGTAACAGGAATAAATACATAAAATAGAATAAAGATCCTTGACTGGTGTATAGTCATAAAAGCAAATGCTGTCCTGTTGGTGTAGATTTTCAAAAGAAGTCTTCATAAATCCCAATGCTTGGACACATTTTTGGATGCATGAATAGGGTGTCTCGTAAAAAATGTTGCCATATAATCATGATGATTTTGGATGTGATGCGTTGTGTTGTTTTATAAGTGTTAACTGTTGTGCTGGTAACTAGAGCTGGAGGAATCCCTAGTCAGATTAAATCCAATCACTCAAACATCCAGTAACATATTTAACGTAAACCTCACTTGACCTCACTTGACTCAGCAATTGGCTTTCTGCGCAGCATTAGTCCCGCAGGCTGAAATCACATGTGAGTTTGTAATTCCACTCTCAATCTCACCAATGAACTCTTGCTAAACCAAATAGATGTTTTCTAGAGTAATCTCTTCTTTCTTGTTTAGTGTAAAATATAATATCTTGCTTTGTTTTTATATTTTTTTGCATTATCAAACTCTCCATATACATGTGGATATGCCTGTAATTTATTTGTTTATTATTTACATGATTGATTAAATTGGATAAAATCACAGATTGGGCTTTTTAAAGAAGCAGCATTGAAGTAAACATGTTACAAGTAAGTAACAAATGCATTTTATTTATTCCTCCTTTTCTTGATAGGCTATATAACCCATATAATTCCATATCTTCACTGCAACTGAATTATTTACCACATACATTTTGTAGGGTGAATCATTTTGCCATAGAACTGAGACATTGTCATCTGAACACTGTATATATAAGCTATATGTACAGCTGTATACATTGCATGGTTCCAAAAAAGAAAGCAGGTTCAATCTTGTAGATGTTGAACTCAGTGGAGCCCACATGGTGGTGCTATACGACAGCTTTGTTTTACTGTTAACATCCCCAAAAAATAGATGTAGAGGTAGCTGCCCTCCTCGTGGTTATGACCTCAATGATATTTGGGAAAATGGACAGCATGTCACACACGTTTTAGGGATCTACAATTAATTGCACAATAGTCAGATGTTGACTAAAGCAGAGGTTCTCAATTATTTTTCAGCCAACATACCAGGGACCCCCTCAAAATAGATTGACATAGCCTATTTTATGTCATAGAGTTATAGATTTGTTTGATTACAATGTAATCTATGAACTATTATAGATTTAAAAATGTAAATATTATTCGTTGAACTATGAAATCTCATGGGAATTTAAATGAATGAATGTGAAAACTTCTGTTCCGTTGTTGAATTTTCGATTACTTTGCTTATATTCTACTCAAAATGCAGCAAATTCATACTAATTAAATGATTCCAGATTTACATATTTGTGGATTTGAAGTTATACGCGAATGAACAGAACCCCAAACTATATTTTTCACAATATATTTTGATTTCATTAAGTACAAATTTCTGACAATGCAACAACCAGGAAACTGTTCAAAAGCTGTTCTGGATAGAAGCTGTGAACAAAAATCATTGTCATGTATAACCTGTAACTATTTCTCCCACACTGTGGATGAGGGGAGCATCGTAATGTGTGGGAGATACAGGTGTATTGTACAGAGCAGATACGCAAGTCTTGATCTATAATTGATCAAAGCTTTGAGCTGTGACGTCTTTTGAAAAATTGAGGCAGACGTGAACCCCCACTCCTCCTCCCCACACACACACACACACACACACACACACACACACACACACACACACACACACACACACACACACACACACACACACACACACACACACACAAACAGAATTATTCTACTCCATAGTCGAAGTCTAAAATGTTAGTAGAGAGATTTGAAATTTGGACTATTCTGCTGATGTACCACATTAAACATAAATTTGTCTAGGCCAGGGGTTGTTTAAATTTTTCGTGCCAGGGACCCCTAACAGGGGAGAACATTTTCCAAGTACCCCCTCTTAATCGTAACACCGATTAAGCATAATGCTTACTACCATTTGTAGTCATAGATGTCATTTGTATTCTAAAACGTTTCAACCTAAATACTTCAGACCTGTTTCATAGTGCTAAACAGAAACAATTTTAATTTGAATCATGTTAAGATAAGATAATCCTTTATTAGTCTCACAGCAAGGAAATCTGCAATGTTATTGAATGTTAATACTACTTATATACCTCTAAACAGAGGATGATTTTATTCAAATTCATTTGGACTCAACTTGACAGCATTTATAGCCGACATTTCAAGTAATTGATCTTAAAAGCTTTCAGAAAATGAACAGTGGCAAGACTGGACTGGCATATTTATATGATAAATCCAGATATTTAAACTTACAACGTCCAACGCTGACTTTCAGTAAGTGTTTCAACTTTAAAATAATTAACTTATTGTTGTGTGTCACAATCATATCAGAGTTTCTATTGGCCCAAATCTAACATGGGTGGGAGTAGTGGACACAATATGCTGGTCCTCATCTGTAGATATGCACACTTTAAACAAATTAATCATTTATACCAAATTATTTAGCAGACTGCCTGACAGAGTGCCCGGACCCTACTTTGAGAATCGCTGCTCTAGACAAACTGGAAACATGTTACCCAAAACTATAAAGTAGTATAAATATCAACATTTATATTACAGTGCTTTTGCTCACCTTTCACATGTGTTTTTCCTGTTTTATGTGGATCTATAGTCAAAGGTATTTGTTTGCCCTTTGGAGATTTCCCGCTGACATAAAACTGTCATCATGGCCCTCAAGGGCTCTGGAGAACAGGTTTCCACACGAAACACAGTAAAAGAAGCAGTTGCAACAGAGCTGGGAATTTATTTTTTTTTTGTTTAAAAGTGCCTTTACAGTACCCCATGAGGTATACAATTTCGATGAGATGAGGAGCAATGGTTGTCATTACTGACTGAAAGGATTTGCGGTTATGGAGTTACACACACTGTATGGATAAGAATCTCATGGCACAGTCTAATGAGAACAAAAACAAACAAGACAATGAATCCAGAAATAATGTTTCACATGTTAAAATCCTGTCAGTTAAAAAGGGAGGATTTCAGTCACAGTTGTGGTCCTATTTTGCATTTTCTCACGTTCCAACAATCACAAACGGTGTACGGCACCAAAACTATCCCTTAGCCCCTCAAAAGCCTCAAGCACGAACGTCGAAACAACCAAACAACACATTCCTGGTGAAGTTCTCGACTTTCTAAAATAAAACTTTCTACATATTGCTTATATATTTTTTTGGATGCATTTGTGCAAAAAAAATCTCAGTGACGATTAACATGAACAAAAAGTATACCCACACATACCTGGGACATCACTAACTCGTTTCGTGTAAGGAGTGATATTGCACTGCTTTTTTTTTTTAACAAACAGAACAGTTTTATACATGGTATCCTGTCAGTACACCCATGAAACAGGCACCCACTGTGGGGTGGAGGTGGCACGCTCCAAGGCCTCCTCCACGCCTTTCACGCTCTCGTCCACGTCGTTGTTGACGAGAACCACGTCGAAGAAGTGTCTATATGTGGTCGAAATGGCGTCCGACTCTTTCTGGATCATCTGCAGGTTTTCCGTCTATAGGAGGCAAGGTCACACAGGGTTTAGAAAACTGAGCAGGCGGAGTGAGTGTGGTGTTTCAAAGTGCTCGAGTGTATTCAGATAGAGATTTGGTACCTGGGTAGCCGTGTTGGTCGGAGCGATGAACACCACGAGAGGTGCAAAGTCAGCAGTCCGCAAGACTTTCAAGGTCTGCATTAAAATGTTAAAGAAAAGAAAAGAAGAATTTTGTTAAACTGATTAAAGGGACAGTGTGTAGGATTTAGTGTGGTTGCAGATTGCAACCAACTAAGTACCCCTACGCTCATTCCTCCCATTTCAAGACTGCGATAACGTGAGCAGCCGAGCTGACTCTGGGTTTTATTATTAAAAGGTCATTAAAGAGTACAATTTCCCTCAATCACAAGTACCCCTTTCATGTCACATCTCCAGAGCAACCTGCCAATGCTAACCTGTGGTTCGACATCCAGCAGAGCGATTTTGCCTTGCTCGTGGATCTTCTGGATGGTCTCGATTTTGGTACCGAACATGTTTCCCTGGAAGCTGCCGTACTCCAGCAGCTCGTTTCCAGAGATGCACTTGGTCATGGCGTCCTGGGAGATGAAATAATATTCCTGTCCGTTCTCCTCCTCCTTACGCTGGGGTCTGGTGGTGTCTGTGTAGAAGGTTTAAGACTTAGCCAAAGGACGACTCAGCTAAACTCGGCTGTTCTCTTGAAAGAAAAGTCTGTGGGTCTACTTACGTGATGTAGGGTAGGAAAACTTATCAGCGTATTTGGTCAATAGTGCATTTTTGATATGGCTCCTTCCCACGCCAGGTGCACCTAAAAAAAAAAAAAAATTTTGAATTAATGTCTGAATCTTTGATTGCACAGAATTAAAGTACCTTTACATTGTTTGAGATTGTATTAGAGTTCTGTACATTTGCAAATTTTGTAAATTTTTTTGCGAACATGTGATCAGAAATGTCTTTATTATACCTTTAAAAGGGACAGTGTGTAGGATTTGGCAACATCATCCCTGAGCTATTATTCTCATTATGTATGAACACTTGACATGACACAATGAGCTAGTTTCGGTTGTCTGGAGACCTGCTAGCTAGCTACAAACTTGCGACAACAATGGCATGACAAAGGAGGGCTTTCATCATTTTCTATCTAATACAAAATACACATATTAAATACATCGCAGGATTTCTATTTTAAGAATGATTCATGTTCTCCATTTGAAAAAACGAGAAAAAAGACTTTGAGTTTGGCTTGAAAACTAAATAATTCAGGAAGTAAGACAATAAGAATGCTATCCGTTACTAAAGTTAAAGGTGCAGTGTGTAGGATCTGGCGGCATCTAGCAGTTGAGGTTGCAGATCGCAACCAACTGAAACTCCCATGTGCCAAGCATGTAGGAGAACTATGGTCGCCAATGTGAAAACGAGAAAGCGCAAATGGCCCTATCTAGAGCCAGTGTTTGGTTTGTCCATTCTGGGCTACTGTAGAAACAGAGTACCTGCTCTGTATGTTGATATCAACATTCTAAGGTAACGAAAACACAACCATTCTTATTTTCAGGTGAAGAAAAAATACTTATCTATATTATATTCCATTTCTGCCAATAGATCCCCCTATTGTTCATACACTGTTCCTTTAAGAATTTGTTACCACTAATAAATAATGTATAACCGAGCTTACCAATAAGCACCAGTGTTTTCCTTGTAAAAGCAGGGAGCCGAACAACCTCCTCATAAGAAATCACATCCAGCTGGTCAAAAACTGCAACAGAATGGATTTTGTTTTAGACAAACCCACAACCACACTGAGAAATAACATCCATGAAACATGATCCCTGCGTTAGACTCACTGGAGCTGTGTTTAGCCAGGTACTTGTCTTTGCACTTCTTCTTCTTCCCAAACGGGCTGCAGGACTGACCGCCCCCTCTGGCCTTGCTTTTACTTGCCACCCTCCTGCAGCGGGAAAAAAAAAGATTTAGGTTAAGATTGGAACATTTTTTGCTCAGTTGTAAGCTCATGTTAACTTTTGGCGTTGTTATCACTGTCAGTGTGACTTCATACTGCAGGGTTCTTTGTCAGACAGTGTGATGGAGCTGTTTACCATTCCTGGAGCTCCGGGGAGGGTATCAGTCCGGCGGAGTCAGCGATGCCGCTCTCCACTCTGCCCTGCCACCAGTTGGGATCCTGCTTGTTGATGATCTGAATGATGTCGGCAGTTTGAAACTTCAGACCCGCCTCTTTGCACGGGATGAGGTCATCCTTGGTGGGGTCATAGTCAAACTGGGCCCTCATGTACATCTATAGATTAAGAGTACATATTCTTTTTATACTGTTTTTGGGAGAAAATAAGGAGCTCATAAGGACTGTGCAGTATGTATTTGCTGTGACTGGACATTACTGGACTGGATGTTTGCTGGTTTGATGAATCTGAACTAACTAAAGTCACACAATAACATAAACAAACCGATCGAGGCTTTGGTCTGGTAGCTTTGGTGAGAGCATAGATAACAGCTTCAGTTCCCCGTCAGAAACATAGACTATATAGCTGTCTCACAGTAAGGTAAATCAGTGAAAATATTCTATATATAGCGTACACTTAAACTGATATTGATTTTTTTAGGTGAGCCTTCCTTTTCCGTGGTTAAAATACGTTTTGCTGCCGTTCCCCGTCCACAGCAGTACATTGCTTTGCTTCCGTGCGGTAAGTCCTGTCTGCTTCTCCAAGCTGGTGGCATGCCAATCGTCATCTACTGTAGGTAATACACTGACTATGGATCTCATACAACCCCACTTCACAACACCCAAACTATCCCTTTAATCAGTCTAATCTTGGACAGTCATTATTTACACTGAGGGTTTTAAGTGAGCTCATGATAAGCTTGAAATTAAATATTCAATCTTCAATGTTTAAGCCATAAAGAAGTGGCACATCTCGAGCATATTTTCCAAAATCTCAACCTCAGATCTTTTGTATATTTACTCTATGTAACGGTGCATCAGACGCCGTTAACAGCTTGCTGACAGAGAAACACAATCCACCCACATTGTTGTAATGAGAGCTTAACGTTACAACCACTTCAAAGACCTGCAGTACCTGCACATACATCTAAATTCTCAAGAATAAATATTCACATTGGGACTTTCTGACACACAGATTTAGATTCTGCAAATGTTAGTTGGGAAATTCACCCCTTAACAGAATTTACACGTTCGTGACATGATCTTGGACAGCTCAGTTCATATTGTGAAAATTGACTATTTTCTCCCAGGTCTGATCATCAATTCTCTTCCTTTAGCTGATCTGCAGAAAACATATCAGAGAGTAACTGAGGCCATGAACTGTTGCTGGGATTTGCAACCTTATTTTTGAGAGGGATCAGGTTTATGTAAAAACTGTCAAAGATCACATCGGGAAGACATGTAAATTCTCCTCAGGGTAAAATATAACTATTGTTAGTAGAGTTCATGAACATTTGTGGTTTCCCCAAGTTACTCCAGTGGTAGTTGTACACAGACAAAACAAAAAATACACCTATTGTGTAGTAGAAGTGGGTATACTGGAGAGGTCTGGGTCACCAGAAATGATGCTCTTTGAGCATTAAAGAGTGAAAAGCGTATTAACTATGCCTACATATTAATGGACTATAAGCTTTTAAGTAGACTGCCATCACTGACCACAGCAAAGTCGGAACTTAATGCAGTGATAAAATGTATTTCTTCTCTGTGGTCATTAAATTAAAGTCATTTTTAATTCTTACATTATGCCACAGGCTGTTGTTATGTGTTGTTAAATCAACCCAGCAGCCATTTTTAATGCATAGAGGAAGCACGTGAATGGCTGCAGGAGAAAATGTGGTGTGGCCAGTAGATGGCAGGATGAAACACAACTACCAAAAGTGGTTCAACTAGCAAAACTAAAAGTGAGAGACGTTCTTTAAATTTAAACTTATTGTATAGTCACCTGGGTTGTTCATTGACTAACAGAAGATTCACCTAACAAAGAACAAAATCCTTTTAAAGAGTAAAAGATGTAGATGGAAAAACGGAAAGAAATGCAATCAAACTGGATTTGGATTGGATTGGATTTGAATGTAAAGCTCGTTGTCTTGGTTCACTCATGCAAATTGAACGGAAGTTTGGAGAGAACAAATATGAAAACACAAAATTCACCACAAGACCACAGCTACATGCACATTCGGCCGGTCGCATTATTACCTCACAGGCTCGGGATCGACTCTGCATGTTGGGAACGATCTTCAGCGTGACCACTCCGCTGGTTTCTTTCTGCGTGTAAACATGACACAGTTTTACGAGTAAGTGCAATACTTAAACAAATATTTGCATTAACTTTCGTCCAAAAAAAATCGAAGTTATAAGATACCAACTTACCAGCATCTTTTGTAGCTGATCTACACTTTGGTTTGTTACACTTTTCCCATTGATTTCTGCTATTTCATCCCCTTCATGTAAGGAGCCTGGAGAGAGGAAGACACCAGGAGAAGTGTAGTAACTCCAAATATGCTCTTCTGTGTTCCATCTCAGTTTCTGTATTGCAGTTATTATAGTCCTAATAAGTGCAAGCAGCTACTGGAGTGATATTGATTCTCTTGAGAGATAGGCTAAAGACAAGAAAGGCCTTAAAAAACAAGAAACGCAAGAGAACCATGTATCAAAATGGCAGCCTGGTGTCCTATAAATTACTTTCCCATACAACGAAACTGGATTGTCAATTACGTTTTGAGGGAAACATATTTTCTCCCAGATTGTATTCGTCTACAAACATTTTTTTATCAATAGGACCTTTAATCATGTGTTTAAAACTGCGACTAAAATATGTTTTCTTCGAAACATAATTGAGAATGCAGTTTAGTTGTGATGAAACATAAATTTGTAGGAGACATGGTTAAAAATGGCCATAATGCAGTTTGAGCCATTTTCAACCCTGTCTCCTAAAGATATTAATTTTTTTACATTTTATTACTGACAATTATAATATTACATAGCAGTCTGAATACTCAAATCATAACAGCATAATGTAAACGAAAAAATAACAAGTTATACATGTTTGAAATACTTTAACCTTGCTTATGGCCTGAGATCAATATGTGATTAGTTACCTTGTCTGTGGATCATGCCCCCGTGCAATATTCTGGCCACAGTGCACCTCTGTTTGTCGTTGAGCTTCAGAGTGACCCCCTGCAGACAAAAGACCACAGTCAATGAGGAGGAATCAGCAACGCACATGTACAAATGTGTGTGTGTGTGTGTGTGGAGGCAGATAGTTTACCATTGGCTCTGAAGGATTCTTTTCAAATTCTACTTCTTTCATCCTGGTCAGTTCTGTGCCGTTCATGTGTCCAGCACTGCCGTTAGTGTAAACCTCAGCTCCCTTATTCTCATAGGTTTGCATAGCAGCCTGTTAAAAAAAAAAGATATTACATTTATTGTTTTATCTTTATGTAAATTTCTTTATGCAAATAATTGGACTGGTTAATCTGGACAGATCAGATCATTATCACACTGCTATTTCCCATAACTGCAGTGAAGCCTTTTTTTTCCTAATGTGCGCCAACAGCCATGTTTCATTTGCAGTTTCAACATATGTTCGAGGTTGAAAATTAACCCGGTGTTATAACACCTCATTAGTCACGTCCAGTGATCTGGTCCACCTGGTTGGTGTGGTCATGGATACCACCAGTCTCATCAGGTGATCACATCATAGAGTAGCATTAATGTAAGGAAGCTAATTCTTCTTGGACAATCGTTACAAACGTGTTTTAATGTTTGAATTAATATTCAAAGTTTGGTTTAGAATTCAAAGAAGAAACCACAGGCTGACTTTGTGGAGTCACACTGTGCTTTTACACTTAAATGAACCTAAAGACGAGTCCAAAAGCAGGAAATCCCTAACCCCCGGAAATTTCCATGCTACTTCCAACCAAGATGGTCTCCAGTCCAGATCACCGTCGGAGAAGACATCCACATTATTTTTTAAAACTACATGAGAAAGAGTCCCTCATTCCACTCATGCTCTTTTATTGTTTCCTTAAGAAAAATGACTACAACAACCTAAACCATAACAAATAAGGTAATATATACATACAACATAGCAGACATAACTGTAAATTGGAAAACAAAGTATTCACAAATGAGGGATGAGCAATAATAATAATAATGAAAATAATAAGAATAATAATGAATACTTACAAAATATAGAAAATAAAAATATATAATAAATCAAAAGAATTGAACAAAAAATTATAATAAACATAAATAAATAAAAATAAACAAATAAAATAAAAGAAAGAGCTCCTCTTTTCAATCATCCTTTAAGAAAATGACTACAACAACCTAAACCATAATAAAAAAAGTGATATGTACATATAATAACAGACATAACTGTAAATTGAAAAACAAAGTATTCACAAATGAGGGATGATAAATAATAATAATAATAATAATTATCTAATTAAAAATAATCAAATATTTTAAATAAAAATAAATATAAAAGACATAAAAATAAATATATTAATAAAATAAACGAAAGAGCTCCTCTGACAAATAAAGACAATGCCATCACTGAGAATCACATTAAATGTATGAGATACAATGATAGATGGGATTCTGTGGATAGCACTCATGTATAATATAGTATATATATATATAATACAGAGAAATGAATGCACAATAGCAGAAGACATATAAATTGCCAGCTTAAGTGACATCAGAGACACGACTACCTGCGTCAGCACAAATCTCCTGCATGGAAATGACGCATCAGCACTGCTTCAGCAAAAAACTATATTATCTAACTTCCTGCATCAGCACTACAATAAACCAATAAATATTATTATCGCCCTCCTCCTCCTCTTCCTCCTCCTCCTCCTCCTCCGCCTCGCCTATATCCCTCAAGTACTGCATACTGTAAGAGCAAGTTGGTGTTAGGCAGGAATTTCTACTGTATGTTTATTTCTCTTAAGAGTTTCATTCATGTCATCTTAATTAAAAATATGCATCATTGGTAACATTATTATAATTTAACATGTATGTTTGTGTTCATGTTATTTTGTCTTGTGGCTCCTCTGGAAAACTTAATAACCATGTAGTAAACAGTGCTAGACTGGAAGCAGGAGTCATGAAAGCCAAGCAGTTGTTTTTCTGTGCAACATGATAGTTATTTACCAGCCTCGTGCTGTTATATGTCAGGAGGATTATGCAGTACCAGGAGGGAGTATTTGGATCGGGTCCCATGGTAAACTGATGAAATTACATCCTCTGAGGGAAGGAATCTGTACAGCAGTCCTGCTACAGATAAATATATCAGGAAACAACAAAAACTGACTTCTATCTCTTGACTCCAACTTGTTATTTCTATATAACAAAACTTTGTTTTCGGTTTTAGAGCTTAGAAGTTATTTTGTGGAACCACATATTTGTGATCTTATGACTACCATTAATTAAAGGAGCCATATCATGAAAGACTCACTTCCTTATAAGTGCTTGTACTCATACATTTGGGTATCTGGAGTGCCTACCAACCCACAAACTGTGAAATAAGACAACACACTCAGTTTTTTTTTGTGGGCTGTCTAGATCAGAAAACATGTGATTCAACAGGCCATTCAGATTTAGCTCCCCTTTCTGTGTCACATGTCAGCCCAGTTGCAAAATTTAATGTATTGATTTGTGTAGTAAGACATGAATTCCAATTTTTTTTTTTTTATAATGGTCAGCACAAAAATCCATTTGTATGTAATCCCCACACATACATACACCAAAACCACCTTTTCCTAAGCCTAACTAATTACTTTGTTACCTAAGCCTAACCAAGTTGATCTATTCCTAAACCTAAGTAGTTTTATTTTGAAAATACTGGAGCAGAAATTGACACGTGCGCGTGTTACTGGACACTCGTAGGAAAACACAAGTAATATGGGAAATTTGTGTCTAAGGTGCACCATATTTTTCTCGCAAGCCAATCAGAGCAAACTTAAACTTAAAGAGACAGGCGCTAAAATGGAGCGTTTTCAGACAGAGGGTGAATACAGGTATATTCAGACAGACACTATAAGAAAAATAATGTGTTTTTTGAACATTAAAGCATGTAAACATGTTCTAGTAGAAACCCAAAATGCAAGTATGAACTTGAAAATAAGCACAATATGTCCCCTTTAAGTTGCTAAAAGTGTATAAAAAGTACCCGAAATTGCTGACATTTATTGTTTTTACCAATTTAGAGAATCTACTTTATAGGCTGGAATAATTCTTCAACCAATATTCACAAAGATAAGGTCATTTTCCCCCAAGGCACAGAGCAGGAGACTTTATTTCCTCTCAACAAAGTGCTGACCCTCACTGAGCAGGAAGGAAGCTGACAAAGCTTATCTGAACAGAATATAACAGATTTATCACACACAGTATGTCTTACCAGTGAATGCTAACATATTGGCGTGATTAGATTTGGATTAGCACTGAAAGGTGCTTTTAATTAAACATGTCTCAGGAGGATTTTGACAATGAGCCCAATCAGCCCTATCACTCACACTATCAGAGGGTAAAGACGTAAATGATTAAAGGTATTCATCTGCTTTGTCACAATGTGTTCCAATCACTGTTAACAGTCAACACACTGTTACTATAACCGGGGTCAGAACGGCCCTATACAGAAACTGGAGTGCCAGTCTCGGGTGTGGCCAGAGAAGCAACAGGATAAACAAACAAAAGGCCGAGTGTAAAGCAAAATGCATTCAGTGAAGAGCTGCTAATCTCATCTAAAAGGTGGATTGGTGGCTTTATTTGAAGTAGATCAAACGGAGAGTGCATTTCAGAAAAGCCAATCTCTGGATAAGATAATGAAGACCTTATTGTTCTACCTGATTACATTAAAATACAATCTGTCTCTGTCTTGTGAGATGATTTGCCTTTTTCAAGGCAAGAAATATTATTTATCAATCACTTCCCCCAGTGGGATTAAGGGTGGGTCTTTATCAGTCCAGATACTGATAGTGATACCTAGGCTTTGGGTATCTGCCGATATGGAGCACCAAACTGATTCCAGTGGTTAATTAATAAGCCGTTTGCCTCAGTGTGTGGAAATGACCGGGATCATACTTTTAAGTGTGAGGCAACATCAGACTTGACTTAAACATAGTTTTCTTAAATCTGTGAACCAAAATGTAACAAATAAATACATTTACTGAATTATTTATTATTATAATAAATGGTACCCAGCAACAGCTGGAATTACAAGGATTCACTTTTTAAATGCAGCAACAAATTGGTCAAAATTTAGACAGAAATTAAAATTCCAGTATATAGTGTATATAGTAATTAAACATAGAACTTAATTGAATAGATCAGCCCCATTGTCACCGATATCCGATCCACCTATTTGAGTCAGCATCGGCCCAACACATCCGATCCGGTATTTGTATCGGTGCATCCCTGGTTTGCTGCCAAAAGGCAAAGAAGTATTGATCTCTTGAAGGAACACAATAGGAGATTAATATTGACCAGGAAGAATTTGGATAGATTACAGCTGGGAGGGGAGAAGCCAGGACATTCAGTCCTCCATCCCATTCTACTGTAGGTTTCACCTACTTGTTTGGGCAGCGAAAAGTGCGGCTAAAATAACAAGATATCCTCGAGTTGAAATGGATGGCTGTCTATGTGGGGCTTTAGTGCCCTGAAGTGTTTGGAGTGGTCTCCAGAGGAGCATAACTCACTGTAAAAGGCAGAACAACACTACCGAGTTGGAACACACAGGCCTAAATAATCCGCATACGATACGATAAATCAGCCAGATGTCATGTAAAATATACACTCACATACCACAATAGGAACGTGACACTGCAGCGTCTGCACTGTGAGATAACGGACCGCGTGACCTCACTTGAAGACACTGATTTCACAATTGGCCGTTGAGCAGAAGAACACGTTGCCAAGATTGTAACTTCAAGGCTGCAAAGTGCTGATGTCAGGGAAGGAGTTTCCCCTCCCTTCACCATTTCCCTCAGTATAGCTCACTGCTGACTTTTCAAATTGAGACAAGAGGAGGTTTAGGACAAAGAGTTCCCTTGGTGTTACTGGCTGCCAAATAAAGAGGCCTGTTTCCAAATCATTTAAAAGTTGCAACTGTTTTAATCACTTTGTGGTCATACATATCAGGTGTTGCCCATCTTAAAGCCACTGGTTTCGCAACATAATCCTGCCTTAACTTGAAAACAAATTTATGCCTAAAATACCGGTACAATGGGATGTAGTAAACAACCCGCCTGGCCTCAGCTGACTGACAGTAATTCAGCTCAGCAGCTGTAGCTGGAGGCAAAGTTACACAGCAGCACTGTTGTAACTCTTATTGATGGACATAAACTTCATTTCCCACCTATCTTCTTTAATAGAGCCCACATTACGCCTCATATAAAGTCTTAACACTGGTTACCAGTCGATGGTGACACTAGAAAACCTGAGGAATCCATTGGTACCAACCATGTCATACTATAGCTTGTAACTTGCGCTAAATTTTGGCGAGGAAAAACGGGCAGGGCGATTTTTAAAAAGTCCCTTGACCTCTGACCTGTTTTTGCATATTATAAAATGGTATATTTCTGGTGTGTTCTTTATACTATGACCGTTTTCCTAAAATTAAAAAAAAAAAAACGCAATATATCACAATATATTGAACCCCAGTATCATGATACGTATCGTATCGCCAGATTCTTACCAATACACAGCCTTACTAATGACTTTGAGATGACTTTACTGCCACAGTTAAACATGACTATTACGTATAATATCAATTGTATGGCTCTATACAACTGTCTTATGATCACAGCTATAGCCTACATACAGACCTTATAGACATGTGATGTATAGCCTCATTTCCCCAATTTGTACAAATTTTCCCACATTATGTAGTTCTTGGTTGGAATGAAGAAGTGAAATTGCCAATGTAATGTCTAGTGGGATCCAACTAAAGGCTGACTGAGCAACACTGAGCAACACTGAGCAACGCTGAGTAATGCAGTGGTTAACTAACTATACATATAGCTGCTGATTTAAGAAGATCTAACTAACATATATACCTGCTGATTTAAGAAGATCTAACTAACATACCTACCTGCTGATTTAAGAAGATCTAACTAACATATATACCTGCTGATTTAAGAAGATCTAACTAACATACATACCTGCTGATTTAAGAAGATCTACATGTATAGTTGTGTGTTTCTCAGCTATATTATGAAAACACGAGCAGGTCTATTTTTAGAGATCTTGTCGAGGAACAAACAACAAGTCATGTGCCCTATCTCTCTGCTTCCCGGAAGCAAACATGTACATTTGGGGGGCCAAAAAAACAACAAAAAAAAGGTAAAAAAGGAAACCCTACCTTGTCAGACTTTGGTTTGTTTTGTAGCAGCTGCTCCAGGTACAGATCGGAGAGGGCCGTCCGGACGCTGTTGACCGGCTCCAGGATGACAGCGGGTTCGTTTTTATTGGATTTTAACGTCATCTTTCCGTTAGCTAGAAAAAATAAAAAAGCTGTGAACCCGATGTGCCCCCGATCAAGGTCCGCAAGAGGCCGGCCCACTGATATGCTGCGAGGGAGGAAGCTGTCGATAAGGTGTGATCAGTCACTCCGGGAGATAAAAGTCCAAGGTTCTGATCAGCAGCAGGTGACCGAGGAGCATGAGAGAGATCTGTGCTGCGGGGACACCGCTGACAAAGCAAGTCAACACGCAGCTGACTGCTGCTGCTGCTGCTCAGAGGGGCAGGCTTATGCTGCGTTCAGGTGCGCCCCGGAAGCTCCAAAATCACAGAACTCCAGTTGTTTATATTATTAGCCTCTATGCGTTGAACTGTTTCTACAAGGAAATTAAAGCATGTAACATGAGTTTTGTTTTTGTTTTTTTCCGGTGTCTGTTTCTTCTAGAAGGGCCAACATAATAGGCTACTATTTTTTTTCATACTTTATTTTGAAAGTAAATAAATATGTTAAAATTTTCCATTACAAAAAAGTCAGCAAAAACATTTTACAGTATAT
>CAKAOI010049337.1:0-13058 GCA_916701655.1 Sebastiscus albofasciatus
GACACGAGGATGTAATCGAATCAATTGGTCTCGTGCCCAACAGTAGTCTCAACCGGATTAGGGCGTGCCCCCCGCGTGCACATGAGAGGGGGCGGGAAAACGTGACAGAAATGAGAACGAGCTCGGTGTTCATGGCCTCTCTGCCTCAGCTGCTATGGAAACATCATGTTTGCCATTTATTCTAAGATTTTGTATTTTATTTCCTATATAACGCCTTAAAGCTTTTTAACAGACAGCCTCCTCTTGTCAGATATTTAGCAAATTCAAAATTCAAAAATCAAAAATCAAAGCATTTTTTTATGTCAGACTGAGCAGAATTATTAATTTTATAGAAATAGAAATAAATCAGTAAAGGTACTTGGTGTATTTGGTAGTATGGTGTAGATCAAAGGCACATCACAGCTTTGTGCAAATGTTGTAAAAATGTAAAAAATGTCAATCTGAAATTAAAATTAAAATTCATTATTCATGAAAAACACAGTTTTTGAGACATTAGGGCACCGAGGTGATAATGGTTGCTATAGGCGACACGTGCGTATTGATGTGACTGCGCGTTGCTCCTTAAAATATGTACCTCTATGACGTCATAGGCGTGCCTGCCAATCAGAACGGAGGACACAACGTGCAGTTCAGCATCGATACTGATTAATGATTAGCTATACACCACAGAAGTGTTTCAATGTGACAGAGAAAGACAAAGACACTTTTAATGGCCTTTCATGTAGATTATAAATCAAGGATTTTCATGGGTATTCTCTTTTAGAAAATTAAAGTGTAATTAAAAAAAAAAAACAGAGGCCAATAATATTTTGCTAATATAATTAATCTAATGTGAAATTTCAATGCTCTGTTCCCTGTCACCATGGCAAAAAGCTAAAATATAATCCAATCGTAACCGAGGACACAATTTACAGCTAAATGATTAGCTATACACCACAGAGGTTTTTAAATGTGACAGATAAAGACAAAGACACTTTTAATGGCCTTTCATGTAGATTATAAATCAATTATTTTCATGGGTATTTTTTGTATTTTTTATATTTTGCATAAATAATTAATCAAATGCGAAATCTCAGTGTCAAATAATAATAATTCTTATTGTTTTCAGGGTATTTGGTGCAGCCATTGTGCTGACCTCGATTTTCAACATGTTCATTCCCTCAGCTGCCCGAGTCCACTATGGGTGTGTCATCTTTGTGAGGATATTACAAGGATTGGTGGAGGTAAGAGCTTGTTAACGTATAAAGGTGCATTACAGCATTTTTAAATGTTTTTTCTTTCTTTCCTAATATAAATTGTGGATGGATTTATTGTTTACACAAATAAAAATCAGCACTGAAAACATTCTCACTATTAATAGAACATATACTGGATGGTAACACCTGTCTGAGGATTCACAACAATACACTACACACAAAGGGGCTTCCTGCAAATAGAAAGCAAAGGAAAGACTGTAACATGCACTGGATATTCAGCCAGAGGAAATGAGAGACGAGCTGTATTGATCCAGTCTACAGCTGAGTGTTTGTGGGATAGTCCAGCTTCCTATAACGCTATCACACTTTGTCTCCTGGAAACACAACTGGTTTACAAATAGATGCAAAGGAAAATGCTGATAGACAAAAGCACATCAGTCCTCTGGCTTCATCGTGAAACATGACACCCAGATATATACAGTGTGCTGTGTAGCTGATGTTGATGAAATTTGTCTGTTATTGTGCAAAATACAGACAGCTGATACTACAGTTCTTACATATGCAAATGTGTCATGAAATGTAAAGATGAAGATGTTAGGCATCATTTGTATAAGCAGTCTTAGGACAGTGGAACAGTGTTTTTTGGTATCAAACGCTTAGTCATGATGGTGAATAAATCTTTCACCAGTAGCCTCATACAACATGCTGCAGCACATCTTCATTGGAGGCTAAATGATGGATTTTATCAATTTTCTGAGGAATAAATAACAAAGCACTGCACTGCTCTCCTAAGAAAGTCCATGCAGATTGTATTTAACGTCAGCACGGTTTGTTCAAATTAGTGTCTGATGAACATTTAATAGCTGCAGGGCTGCTTTGCTCCATGAACCGCTCATCAGGTCCTCTTTGCTCATGGCTCCGTGGCAATTTGTTCATGGTAATTACAGGGGTGAAAATGTTAATTTTTGTTAGTTATTATATCAGACATCTGTTGGTTCATGTTCATATCTTAAAGGGTATTCCCTCATAGACTGTTAGTTCATCCTAGGGCCGCAACTAACTTTCTTATTTTCATTGGCGATTAATCTGTTGATTATTTAGCTGATTAATCGATTAGTTGTTTGGTCGATAAAAAATGACAGAAAATGTCGATCAGTGTTTCCCAAAGCCTAAAATGACGTCCTCAAATGTCTTGTTTTGTCCACAACTCAAAGATATTCAGTTTACTGTCATAGAGGAGTAAAGAAACCAGAAAATATTCACATTTAAGAAGCTGCAATCAGAGAATTTTGTCTTTTTTTCCTTAAAAAATGACTTAAATCGATTATCAAAATAGTTGCCGATTAATTTAATAGTTGACATCTAATCGATTAATCGTTGCAGCTCTGATACATCCTGAACTCAAATAATCCAGAAATGCAATTTGAATGGGAAGCATTATAATGCCTTTATAATGTTGGAAATGGATGTAAAAAGAAAATGGTTTCATTTCTATTTAGGTAAGGATTTTGAAACCATTATTTACATAATACTGTGCTGGATCAATCAAAAATAGGTGCAAACTAATTCCTATAACTCCTCCATTGTACAAACCCGTATATTTATTTTGGTTGTGTCTAGAAGGTAACCTGCAAATTGCGAAAAACTTGCAAAAACTTGAGAAATACTCTCACGAGACTCGCTGCCCAACGACCTATCCTAACCTTAACCATTCAAGATCAATGCCTAACCTTAACCATCTCGCAAGAGCTTTGCAATTTGCATGCTACCTTCTAGCCACAACCATATATTTTATCCAAATGCCAAAAATGGCCGACATGGAGCATTGACCACTCTCATTGAATACATACATTTCCAAAACAATCTGTGTGCATCAGGAGTTCCAGTCTGCTCTTAATTGTTTTTCACCGTGAGTTAACACAGACTGTTGCTGTGTGCTGTGTGCTTTAGGGAGTGACCTACCCGGCATGTCATGGCATCTGGAGTAAGTGGGCTCCTCCGCTGGAGAGGAGTCGTCTGGCCACCCTCTCATTCTGTGGTAAATACTCATTTCTCCTAATGACATTTAGAAATTTGGGTTCATAAATGTACTATACAACTGTATTGGTTGAGAAGGTGACTGTGTTGTATCGCTGTCTGTCAGGCTCTTATGCTGGTGCTGTGATAGCGATGCCTCTGGCTGGGATCCTGGTTCAGTACTCAGGCTGGTCCTCCGTGTTCTACGTCTATGGTAAGATTGATTGATGCTGCATGTGTGTGTGTGTGTGTGTGTGTGTGTGTGTGTGTGTGTGTGTGTGTGTGTGTTCACGAGTGAATATGAGATGAGGTCTGTGGTGAAATTATGACAAAAAGGTGGAAAAATGTGTGGCTAAAGTGTTTTAAGCTTGTTGAAACCTTTAGAGTTTGACACACAGTGAAAGTCAAATGGATTTATCCGGGCAGACTGCGTATTGATTTCCTCCCCCCGATGTTTTGGTGTGTCAATAAATAACCCCCTATGTTTCTCTCTGGACTGGATACAGTTAGCTTTCCTGTCTGCGTTTTATTCTCTCAGGCATTTTTGGAAAAGATCAGACAAACCCTCTTTGTGTGTGTGTGTACTCACCACTGAGGTCAAGACTAGCTACGGTGCTGTGTAATTATCTTAATAACTGACATGTTTTTCTGTCTGTGATATATGCAGGATGCTTCGGCATCTTCTGGTACTTGTTCTGGATCCTTGTGTCTTATGAGAGCCCTGCTGAACATCCTACCATCACCGATGAGGAACGCTGCTACATCGAGGAGAGCATTGGAGAGAGCGCCAGGCTATCAGGTCCTGCCGAGGTAACATCTTAGACTTAAGGAAGACAATAAATGTAATTTACTGCACTCTTTGTTGTCAACCTTTTGTGTTGTAAAGGGTACTAGAACACCAAGCTACAGTTTAACCATTTGTTTATTGTCAGAGAGACACTATCACACATATGTAAAATCAATCCTTTGTGATAATCTATTCTAGAAATTCAAGACCCCCTGGAAGAAGTTCTTCACCTCGATGCCCGTCTATGCAATCATCGTGGCCAACTTCTGCAGGAGCTGGACCTTCTACCTGCTGCTGATCAGCCAGCCTGCATACTTTGAGGAAGTCTTTGGCTTTGAGATAAGCAAGGTGAGCTTACAGTACAAGTCAAGTGACAAACATGGAGCATGACTTAAGTGATCAATACAGGATAGATTTAAAATGCTATGGAAAAATAACACAACACTAGTGGCAGATGTTTTAGAGCTGAGCATGTGACGCTTTGCTCCTGGTATGATTCATTATCCAAATCAATGTCAGTGCAACTGTTGGCCTCATGAACTGGTGCATTATATAACAAGGTAGCGTCGGTTCACAAAGGATACAAAAGATTGTCAAAGTTACTGCGTTCACAAATTACTTGGCGCTGATGTTTTTTTTTTTTAGAATTAAAATTGCATTTGTAGTCCGAGTTGTATTGACCAATCACGTTCGAGCAGGCTTTGGTTAAAAAGTCCATGTGGAGAGCAAAAGAGGCGGAACGCATCGGCCTAAATGCAATCTGGGAACCAACCGGCTATCATCCTAAAATGATTTAGCTTTTCATGGTATAAAATGAGCTTGTAAACTGGCTACTTGTGAAACAATCCGGTCGTACACGTCGTCTCTCAACTCCAACTCCAGTCTTGCATCTCAAGTTGCTAATCTGACGGTAAACAATGAGCAGCGCACGGAAAAGGAAGTCTTGGCCCGGATAACCGCTGGCTATAGCAGAACCACAGAAATATAGCCCTTTGCCCCCAGAGACTTTGTCAGAACAATATCCGATGGGATCCGAGATTGGGTATAAATGAACATCATGCTAACTCTTGTGCAATACATCAAATGGCAACATTTCTGTTTAATATTGTACATGATCTCATAAAGCCCCTAAAAACATTATTTCATTTCTTAAGTGTTTATAACATTATATATTCACGATTGTGTAATGATGATTTTAATTAAGTCATTAACACTCAGGAACTCACTAATCTCACCCTATTTACCATAAAGTGCACTATATTTACCCAAATTTATTCACTATAGTGCCCTCAAAAATGTAGACAATGGAACAAAGAAAGTAGTGTCCATGTCAACAATCCCACAATGCAACGCTGTATTTTATAGATGAAAAAGAAGAAAAAAAAAATGACATACACTAAACGATGTATTTCCTCATAAAAGGCCTCATGAATTTATTGTGCTGTCTTATCAACTGCAGCTGAATTGATTTCCTGCATGTGGTTGTAGGTCGGCATGCTGTCCGCCCTGCCACATTTGGTGATGACCATCATCGTGCCCATCGGCGGCCAGCTGGCCGACTACCTGCGCAGCAAGAACATCCTGACGACCACCACTGTCAGGAAAATCATGAACTGTGGAGGTGAGAAGTCTGAACCGAGGATGAAATATCATTTTCCACACCTCTCTCTGCACAGCGACAGGGTGTTAGATCCATACCGCTCTTCTTTTGGTTGCTCATCGCTGCCAGAGAGATACTTGTGTTTACATTTTAACTGTTCAATACTTAGTTGACTCGCTGATTGTGACTGTGGATTGATTTCATATCTGTCACTTATGTAATTGATTGCAGGCCATGTATCATGCTTAATTCAATTGGCACCGCGATGACCAACAGCCCTTGGGCTTTGTGTGTGTGTGCATTTGTGTGTGTGTGACCTGCTGTCTGTCTCTGCCAGGATTTGGCATGGAGGCCACATTGCTGCTGGTGGTGGGATATTCCCACAGCAAAGGGATGGCCATCTCCTTCCTGGTGCTGGCAGTGGGCTTCAGTGGATTTGCTATATCAGGTTAGTACAAGTAAAACACACTTTCTGCTCAATCAGAACGTAATTTATAATTTAGTATTAGACCTTCTGGAGTTAAAATGATGTGATTACAATTGAGGGGTTGTTTTACTGGGTCTAATGTAATGTGGCTTTGAATAGTTTTAACAACAGAAGGGCTGAATGGATTGGGGGAGTCTAAGAGGAGGCTAGAAGCCACATTTGAAGGGGATAAATATGTGACTAATACCTTTTACTACAACAACTGTTGGTGTTACTGTACTGTTTCTTGTTATTATTTTGAAAATAAGCCAGTGCTTTGTAAAGAAAGTGAACAGTGAAATTCAAATGTGTAGATAAAGAAATAGTTTTAACTTATTTGTTTTCTTGCTTTAGATTTAGATGAGAAGATCAATACCTCTCTAATACTTTAGAGTTGTGTAGATCTTCTCATCTAACTATTTGTAAGACACAGAACAATCGAGCATGTAGAAGTGGTGATCATTATACCTAAACTCGAGTTTCTTTGATGATAAGACTGTATAGTTGTTATATTTTCTTTCCAGACTATTTGTCATGTAACTATGAGTGTGGGGATTATAAAATATTATAACAAACCACGTTGAAATGTATTTGAAATTACAGACGCAGATGCAAATAGTGTTCTCTTTCAAATTGTATTTGCATCACCCAAATAACACCAGCACTGAGCTTAATCAATATTTGCTGCGTAGCTACAGACTTCCTTAAGACATCATAGTTCAGATATTATTTGTAACACATTTTATCTGTCTGGCAAAATGAACCTTTCTTCAGCCATTCATTCAACAGATCATTCGATGCTTACGCTCAGGTCTGTGACTGTGTGCAAAATCAGTTTTCTTGCCTGTTGTTCCTGAGCTTTCTGCCGGAGTGTTTAATAATTCAGTGCTAGCTGTCTCGGGGGGTTTGCCAGCAGGCGGTGTGAGGCAGATCGCGAGGACACTTACTCATTCAGCCAGTCAGGGTGGGGGAGGAGGAGGAGGATGTGTGGCGAGTTGCTGCCTATATTCTGCAACAAGATGGTCACCGTTTGTGCTACTTTTATCTACAACTGTGTCCTGCTTTTCATGTTTTTATTACTTGATACTGTCACAGTGGTTTGGCATATAAATCTGGTTGTCTGGCCTTGTCCTAATTCAAAAAGGTAAAATGTATCAACAATATTTTAAATTGTATGTGTTTCTCCATCAGGCTTTAATGTCAATCACCTGGACATCGCTCCACGCTACGCCAGTATCCTAATGGGCATCTCTAATGGTGTGGGGACCCTGTCTGGGATGGTGTGCCCGTTAATTGTTGGTACTATGACAAAGAACAAGGTATGGGCTTCTCCATTCAGGCACCAAACAGGGCAGCAATAAAGATCCTCTCATTTCATGTATGCAGTAATTCTTAAAGATCTTAAAGACCTACAACACTTGAAGTCCCCCTATTTAGCATTAGTAAGCAGTATATACAGTAAACATTTAATAAATATGGTTTGTAACACATTATAATGTAGCTGTAAGCAGATACAAGTGTTTATTAATGCATCTGTCAACAACTAACTTCCTGTGAAGCTTCCATAAGTGCAGGCTAAACAGTTAATGATATAAATAGTATAAAATATGTCTTCATAGGAGCATTTATAATATCTTGGCAAATACTGTACATTGTAGTGTGTTATAAACCATTTATCAAATGTTTATATACTGCTTGTAATTGCTAAATATGGCGGCGTTAAAGTCAAGTGTTAAGACGTCTAATCAGTAAATGCATTTTTTTTGTTCTCAGCAGCACTTTATCATCATTTTCTGTGTTGAATATGACCATAATATGCAAGTCTAGCGCTCGCATATGCGCTAAACGTGCATGCACGCTCACTCCACACTGCAGAAGAGCTAGTTTAGCTCTGAGAATATCTAGTGAATGTACAGTGGATGTTTGTGCAGAAATAAATGCTGCAGCTCCTCCAGACCAACAGAGGTTTTCCGTGTGACGGGGCTCCGCAGCGAGAAACGTTATCGCCTCCGACCGGGTGCCGGTGTCTCCCTGCGGTTGCAGTCGGGAGGCGATAACGTTTCTTTTCCTGCTTCAGCCCCGGGGCTGAAGCAGGAAAAGCCAACACTAAGATTAGCATTGATTCATGGAGAGACCTTCGTCTGGTCAGCTAACATTACTGCTAAGCAGCTGAAATATAGAGTGAAATTGTGGTTTTAGCTGACGTGTGTCTCCTCACTGTTTTGAGCGATGCTCGTTCATGTCTACGTAGAGCAAGCAGGCGCGAGCTCGACGCTGACTTTCGTTGACTTAACAGCCACAGGTGTCGCTGTTAACAAGCAATTCTGAAAGTTACAAATAGTCCCTCTAAGGGGTTAAAAACAACTTTTTGTTTCCCTTCCCTCTTCAGACTCGAGAGGAGTGGCAGTCTGTGTTCCTGATCGCCTCCATGGTGCATTATGGGGGCGTGATCTTCTATGGGATCTTTGCGTCGGGAGAGAAACAGCCGTGGGCCGACCCAGAACTGACCAGCGAGGAGAAGTGCGGCTTCATAGACGAGGATGAACTGGCAGAAGAGACGGGCGACATCACTCAAGGTTATGGTGCCTTTGGAGGTACGGCTAAGTCGTACGGCGCGACCACGCAGGTGAACGGCGGCTGGGCGTCAGGCTGGGAGAAGACAGAGGAGTACGTCCAGGAAGAAGCACAGGCCGGAGGCTACGGATACAGGCAGGATGAGGGATACTCCTAGACCAAACACACATTCACTGACACATGAGTAGACTTGAGTATGCATCAGTTTAGTCATAAAAAATATCGACAAACGAGAAACAAGAAAAACTACAATCCATTGTTGTATTGTTTGCACAAATTCAAAAAAGAAAAAATCAAAAAAGAATCAACTTAATGTAAAAATTAAAGATATTGGATTAATAGAGGTGTAACACATATCAAATTGGCAGTCTGTAAATGTATTATTATGCATATTGATAATAGATATATTCGTTTGGAGTGCAATCGTATGTACAGGTGAACATTTTTATCCCATCAGCCAAGGCTTCCTGACCACACTGAAGCCCGTAGGGTTAAATCAGAGCCGAGCCCTTATTTATCAAATTAACTGTTACAGTACGACGTCCTAAAAGCCAGCCATTACAGTGTATAGATACGTCACTGCACAGCATCGTAGACAGAAACTAGATACTCTGTTGATATAGATTGTACTGTATCTCTCCTGAATGCACTCAGAGTAGTGTGTCCTTTTAATGCACAATATGATGATTTTTGTTTCCTTATCGCTGGCTTCTGTGTGTGTGTGTGTGTAAAAGTCCTCAACATGTAGGTGACCTGAGATTTGAGTGGCACTGTTTGGTTACTTGCATAAGGTAAAAAAGAAAATGTATGTCTAATGTTTGCTACATGTGATTCATTTTAGTAACTCAGTATCTCTTGCATTTGATTTCTAGCGTTATCAACCCGACACATCTCAGCAGTGTAGTGCAGGAGTAAAGCCATTCTCATCGTTATACTATTACTGTCAAAAGTCAGCCGATTAGACTGTTATCAAGCCATTAAACAGGCATTATCTGTCAATATAATCACCATAGATGTGGATCAGTAAGAACCTACAACACTCAATAGTAGGTTTTATCATCTATTAACAACAGTAGATCACCGGAAGGAGGTATAAAAAAACACCTAGCGACCGTAGTAATTATGACAGGAGCAGAAGCAGAAGTCAGATGCTGTAGTATAGGCGGCATGAAACTCCATATCCTGTGTGAAACCAACAACATGTAGCTGTCTTTGTGCTCACAAGCACTAAGTTTCACCTTCACTTTTGCAAAGTAATTATTTTAAGCCAAATCACAATGTTTTTCCCTTAACTTAACTAAGTGTTTTTGTTGCCTAAACCTAACCTTTTCTCTGTGTTCAAAATGTAAAGTTTCATGTAGTTTTAAATGTTAGAACATGTTGCTTTTAAATTTGGCTTTCACTTTTACATCGTAGTAGGCGTAGTAGGCCTAATAGGCCCCTACTGACAACATGTATGGTGCTTATAGCGACTGATAACGCTTACTTAATGGCCTGATGACAGTTGAATTGGGTGCACCAGTCTAGTTGTACTAATACATTCTTGAAAGATTTGTCTTAACTAAAATATATAGTACTAAAATATGTAAATATACAGAGATAACTAGAGAATCAAGATGTAGATGTTGGTCAATAGGGGCCTACTACACCCACTAGAAGGTTTTATTATCTATTCACATGGTAGATCACCGAAAGAAGGTATAACAGAAGACAACAGCGACCTCTGTTGGCCGTAGTAATTATGACAGGAGAATAAGCGGAAGTGAGGCGCTGTAGTAGACAGCGTGATACTCCATATGGAGTGGAGGTCGGGGGCGACATATGGGACACAAAACACAGGGCTTTCACCCAGGAGATCAGGATTTGCATTCCATGTGAAGCCAACAACGTGTCGTTGTCTTTGTGTTCACAAGCGTTAAATTTTACTTTCTCTTTTGAAACGCAGGTGTTTTGAACCAAAACACAATGTTTTTCCCATAAACTTAGGTGGTTTTATTACCTAAACCTAAATAAATTGTTTTCTTTGTGTTAAAAAAGGAAACATTTCATGCAGTTTTACAACATGTTAGAACGTGTTGCTTCTAAGTTTCGCTTTCACTTTTATAACATTGTAGGCGTAGTAGTTCCCTACTGACCCACATGTACAGCAACCAATAAAGCCTATTTAATGGCCTGATAACAGTCGAATCGGGTGCAAAAGTCTTAGTTGTACCAATTCATTGTTGAAAGATGTGTCTAAACAAAAACATTTATGACAGAGATAACTAGAGAGTAAAGATGTATACGAGTTTATAGATTAAATTTAGTCTAAGAGGTTCACGATCGAACACAACCTTATTTAAGAAGGGTTTGTGCAATTCAAAGACTTTGGTAAAGTACAGAAGATTAGCCAAAATCAGTATGAGAGTCTTACTATATTAAAATAATGTGAAAGATATTTACATGATCAAATGGATAAGAGATTAATTTTAATGTTAAAGCCCCTGAAATGAAAGTATTTCTCTATAAAATCGTATATTCATGACAAAAAGCTACAATCAAAGTTTTAAAAAAAGAAATATATCATGTGAAGTAATCAATACTGATGTTCATGTAGGATTACATTATTTAAAGTGAGAAGCCGAGAAGAGTTTAAAATGTCAAAATGACATTATATAAGTTGAACATTCCCAAACAAGTATTTGAGTGTTTACATGAATCTATACAGTTATAGAGACGATACAGCACGAGGGGCGATCTCAAATGAGTGCAATTTGGACAAACTGCCATTTGTCCATTTCCATCAGAGAATGGAAGTGAGATGAGACATTTGATGAGTTGATGTATAATGTAGTGATCTGTCTTTATTGGAGTCTGGTGATGAAAAGTGTTTCAGTCTCCTGAATAGAAAGAACAAGCAAACACACTCCTGAATATGTTTTGTCCTCCATCTGCACTTACACTGACCAGGTCTGAAGGGGACCAACTTTGTTTCATTTGTCTGTGGAGACCTTAAGTCAGCACTTCACAATATAAATGTGTGTGTGGATGTGTATTTATGCATGGAACAACGTGGAACTTGTAGTGTCCTTTTTTATGTTTCTTTTTTCTTTCCAACTTATTTGTCTTTGTCTCAGAAACTGTTACTGATGCTTCAATTTCTTTGCACAATCAACCAAAGGTGAAGAGCAGAGCTGGGTTTTAGCTGGAAGTCCAATATTTTTTAAAGGGAGTACAGACCATCAGCAGCAGCGAGGTTCCAGCGTATATATACGGACCCGTGTGTGTGCAGGTGGCACCAAAACATTACTTAGTGTACAAAGCAATAAATCCATAGTAACAGTTCTGGTCAAAACAGTCATGAACAGTCATTATGTAAACATTTTTTATGCATTTGTTAAACAGTCGTGTTTTTTGTGATAACAAATGTAGAAAATAAACACTTGTAAAGAGAAAAAACAAAAATATATGTATAAAAAATATAGTAATAGAGTCCAACACAAACGTCTTTGACAACAAGGAAGTGCAAGGAGTTTGTGACGGGGCTGCTCACCAGATGAGAATGATACAAAGAGCTCCGTCTGAGAAGCGGACGCTCTTCTTCTTCATGTTCTGTTTTTTGTTTCGGTGTGGTCCACATGGACTGTGTGCTGTTGTTTCCTCCCCCTCTCTCTCTCTCTTTCCTCACCTTTTTTAGTTTGATTAATGTTCTCAATCCAGTGGCTGGACCCCCGCTGCCCTACTTAACCACATGTACCTCCTCCCTCCCCCCTGTTCGACCCTGATTTCATTGTCACAATATTCGTCGACATTAAGGATGAAACCTAAACAGGCAATTCTACATTTTCAAAGATGACAAATGTGCAACCTGAAGTAGTTAAAAGTTTCCTGTTTTTGTGCCTCTGAAGTTACAGTGTGATTCTATGGCTTCTGTTGCTGTGTAAATTATTGAGAGGTTTGTTGGTGTAGAAATGAAATACTCTATATCCTTTTTTGATAAAAAAAAATCTAAACAAATCTGTGTGTGTCCCGAGTATTTGTGGAGAACAAGTAATGAAACAAGTCAGACAGTGTTGAAGAACACAACATACAGAAGAGCATTGTTTTTTCATTATTATTATTATTATTATTATTACAACACGTTCCACTAAATGCTGTATTCACATGTTGCTAATAACTCAAACTGATTGTTCCGTCCAGGCTAAGGCAACAGAAACCATTTGTGAACACAATCATCACCTTTTAAGTTGATATGGTGAACTTGTTAGCAAACAGTTGCTTCTTTACTGTACACATCCAGCGGTTAGGCTCTGGAGAATACATTTGGAGTTGTGTTTCTGGTCACCTGATGAATGTAAATTTTCTCTTTTAGCTCTGTTTTTGGTCTCCACCAACTCCTGAGGGAAATATCAGGCTCTTTAGCTGCTAAATGCTCCACTA